>JBBPQC010000003.1:0-134378 GCA_038092295.1 Leccinum arenicola | reverse complement strand
AATTTTTCCGAATTTTTCCAGATTTATTTGAGTACAGAATGAGTGGATTTGTATCTACTACATGGTATCAGATCAACATCAAACCAGCAATTGATGAGTTAAGGTACCAAACTCACACAAATTTAATCTCTGACCACTTTGTAATTTTTCTGACAATGTCAAGATTTATTTGAGTACAGAAAGAGTGGATTTATACCTGATTTAGTATCAGATTCGCAATTTTTTATGCTGAGTGCTATTATTTGAGGCTTAAAAGTCACACAGATCCAATTTCTGACCAAGCCCTATTTTTTCCGAAATTTTCCGGATTTTATTGAGTACAGAATGACCAGAATGAGTATCTACTACACAGTTACAATGCTTATGTCACACGCCGCGACTGACACTGTGGGCGACATGTGCCATGTGGCACACGTGGCTTTGCCGAAATAACCGAAAAACTGAATGGGTTACCGAAATAACCGAAAATAGCGAAAATAGCGAAAATAGCGAAATACTCGAAATTACCGAAATACGCGTCGCAAGCGTCGGCCCAAATTCAAACTCCATCGTCGCCCAGTAATTCTTTAGATAACTAGAAAAGGAAGTTGTGGCACTGGGGGTTCCGAGTCAGAGCGCTGCAGCCTGCGGGTGAGTCCGAATCATCCAGAGAAGAGAGATGAATTGAAAGGGAGCGCTCAGGCAAAACAGAGGGGTACAACCGGACCTCCTGCGCTAGAATCACGTCGATTATAGGGAGGTAGGTACGAAAAAGTGAGCAAGTGATGGTGAGGGGAGGAGCGAGGGGAGGAGAGATGGCCAAGGCAAGAGCCTCGACACACGTTCCTTGGGTCCTTGTATCATGGCTCGGAAGTCAGGGAGCTCAGAAGCGGGAATATTAGGGAAGAAGTACTGATGGATCAGCGCGGTAGAATGATGAGGATGATATCAACCGCCGGCATCGTCGAAAGGCGATAGCATACTGTAGTAAGTACTAGTGACACTACACTACGGACTAGGGCGTACTCGGGGTCCTTGTCCGGCTAGAAATCTCGAAACGCGTTTTCCGGTGCACGGTTTATATTGAAAACAGCTCAGGTGGATGATCATCCAAGTTTGTGTAGTACAGTACTGAGTACTGAAACACCGACCTCGGCACTCAGTACTCAGTCCCTGATTCTATCAATCAGGCACCTGCCAAATTTAACATTATTGACTTCAAGTTCGGATGTGCCTACACGGCCGAATCAACGTTCACATTCAACTTGAATAGGCAATCCGATGATAACATTTTGAGTTGGCAGAGTGTGGCCCAATCAACCTGCGTTAACTGCCAAAGAAGAGTTATCGTGTTTCCATACATGGTTGGTGAATGACAGAAGATCAAAACTTTCGGATGCGTGAACCTCGGATGTACGCTGTCGTCGGTGAGGACCCCTGGGTCACGAGACCGGCTGGGGAATCATTCCTGCAGGACGAAAAACTTGGTACTACTTACTAACCATTGGGAGCCTAGGACCGAAATGAAGGCATGACTATAGTAGAATGGAAGACACAAATTTGATGTGTTTCACAGTGCGATACATGATGTAATCGTTGCTACATGATGTTGTGCCTGCAAACCGTTGGGTGACGCACGTTTCGGCGACAGAACCCTCCCTGGGAATCGGGGATCGAGCCACCTGTGATTCCGAGCAGGATATAATGTACGCCCTGTTCTATAATGTGCGCAGGTCTCGGTCCCATTAGTATCCAGGATCCATACCCTTCAGCCATCTTTTTCACCATGTCCGACGTGCTCGCCAATCCACAGCTGTTTCTCGCAGCCCTAACGACTCGCCAGTGAGCACTGTTTCTTTGCCATTGTGTGTTCGCAGCGTTAATGAAACCAATCGTACGTAGACGCTGTGCTGTCGGGGGAGCCGCTTTCCTAATGTACGATTATTTTCTTACTATCTCTCTTGAGGTAAGTATGTCTACCTCTTTATTTTTACAACAGTTTTCTGAAACCCGGTGTCGAAAGGTAGACTATATCTGGAATGCGCCCTGGTCTGCAGTCAAGGTGGCTTTTCTTTTCAATCGGTATATCACCTTAGTAGGACAGACTTTCCTCGCGCTCGAAGAACTAGGGATCCTCAGCCACGGATCGAACAAGGTGACTACCAATCCATCTCAGCCACAAGTTCAAGGAATCTAAGTTCCCCCACCCGCTACCCTAGTTTTGTAAAGGCTTTCAGTGGTTTATAACTATATACGGACCTTTAACACAGGAATCCATTCACAGTGCGGTTTACTGTTGTCTCCAGTCGCACTCTCCTGATAATTTGAACATATAGTTTTGGTTCTACTACGTGCCTGGGCACTCTGGGGATGCAAGTATTCTATTGCCATCGGATTGATATCCACATATATACTCTACCTGGTTGGATCCATCGCCGTGTTGATTGTTCTCTTGGTGTCTTTTTCAAAAGCAGGTGCGCAACGGAATTTTCAGCGGAGAAAAAAAAAAACTAAATTCGAGAAAGATGTTACTTTCCTATACCTGGAGGAGACCGGCGTCTGTTTTCTTCCAACATCATGTGAGCTCTACCATACTCGATTTTCAATGTATTTCTGATAATTTTGACTGTGTGCGCAGTGACTGTGGTGGGTACAGGGTTTCGGGTCATACGCGAATAGAGACGCTGACCCGTTCCTTCATGAATAGTGCATTTTTCTAGCGATATCGTGAGTGAGTTCTAGTAGGACCGGTACGTTGCAACTTACGAGAACCATAGACTATCTCTGGATGTCATTGTATCTATCATGGTGGCGTATTCGCTCATCAAGCAGTTCAGAAGATCCCAGTCTGAGTCTTTCCAATCCTCGCCTGTTCTTCGTCTTCTGGCCAAGGATGGTGAGGAGATGCAATACTTTCTCTAGCATGAATTGACACCTCCCTGGGCCAGCTTTCCTGTATTTTTCGGTGCGTTGTCACGTTTTCCGTGGATAATTCGTTTGCAACTCCATATAGATCGATGTTCTGGTCGTCGGATTCAGCTTTGTATGTAAGTGAGTTGTCTCTTCAACAGTCCGTTCGGTTGCTCGTTCTAAAGCGACACTTCAGTACCACATTGGCCAATGTGAGGTCCTTCACCCACTTCTTCGGATATGTCCACTCAATTCCGCCGCACAGGACCCACGAAACGGGATCCAGATGGCGTACGTGATGATAACTTCAATGTGTGATCAGCACTCTGATATCTTTTATTCTTCGAAAAATATGGCGCCTTCCGTATAAAAGCTTAGTCTCTGTGTTTAATGTCGCTGGGCAACGGGTGGTCTTGAACCTCCGAACACTTAGATCGAATCCTGACTCAGTTCAAACTGTCGACCGGACCAACGAGATGGGATATTGGCCGACAACCAACCGCCCCGGAGAATTGGAACACAACCGGAGTATTGTGGATGCGAGCGAAATCGAGCTGTTCGTGTTGAAATAAGAGAGTCGTCGTTGAATCATGGGGGAGAATTCGAGGGCACGTACCCCCTTTCGTCATTGTGGAAATGAGTGACTGGAACTCCACTTCGCAGATACCGTTGTCGGAATTGGCTGCTGACATCGAGCTGGCGCTGATAAGAGGATGAGAAGTGTTGCGCTGGTCACTTCGATACTCTCATTGTAGAATTCTGAGGAGCCTATAGTCTAGTCAATCGCAAAGGTCTTAGATGCCGCCGCGTCGGCAATGATTTGAATGTGTGATCACAATCGACTCTGCTGGGTCCTGGGAAATCGCTCTGAGCATGAACGACGCTAATATTAAATAACTATGAATTCACTGATGCTATCATATGCGGGACGTACCAAGGACAGCCTATAATAGTTGCAGAAGTTTCCAGCTCTGTATATTGGTGAAGTGAATGCTGGATAAACTTCTCAATGTCCTCATCGACATCCTGATCTAAGATCTCCCCCATCTGTTTGCGAGCCAAATGTAAGGCAGGTGTGAATGCAGAGAGGATGTCGCTTTCGGGTCGAGCGGTAATGAGAAAGCGAAGGTTGGTAGGAAAGGAGTTGTCGGAGATGTGTTGAAAGATAGCTTTGCTGACTAGATTTGATGATGAGCTGTTTCATTTGCTCAAACGGCGACGGCGACGTCCGTAGTGCTCGATTATCCTTCACGATGCCCCAAAAAGATTTGTACTGCAGATCGTGATCAGATAGGTCGTGTGCAATAGTGCTTAACGAGTTTTGTGGATCAATATGACGAGCCTAGTCGTTGTTGCCCGTCGGGCGATGGAATAACCCACTGCAGACTTTCCCGAGCCAGCCATGCCGGTGAGCAAGCAAACTCGCGCCGTATTCTCATCAGGATTGTCGAGGACGTCACATATCTCGCGGAGGAAGGATTCACGCGTCCCAGACAGGCATCCCTTTTCTTCCGCATGTCTAGCGCCAAAAGCTATGGCATGCCATTCGGGTCCATCGATTCCGCTGCATTCCATGTCCATGAACGTTAACATCTGCCCGCAGTCTGAAGAGACTGACTGGTATGCTGCACTATATTCATCATGCAAACGACAGTGACACCCGTTTGCACTGTCACTCCTCCAAGAACGTTGTCTTGAGTTCTTGCAACTTGTTCTTGTAATTCGTAATCCTTGCATCGATATCGGAGAGCGTGTATTTCGCCGTTCGAATCCCTGAGGATGGAAGTGAGGGTACGCATCATGTAAATTAGACGACGACTGACAAAAGTTTTTCTGTTTGGTGTATTCGGCGATGAAGAAACCGCACTGTCATTTGCTGGAACAAAATCGTGATCGTCTTGACGTGCGCCTTGATGGGGATCTGGTCGTCACGGCCTCTCTGGTTCACGAACACCTGTGAGCAACACCATCAGGGATCAGCGCTCAGCGACAACAAAATCATCGATAAAGAGACATACCTTGTTCGCAGCTGATAATATGGACCAAGCAAGCGACGTGTAGGGATGAAGCTCTGTCGCACTCAGGCCGGGTGGCGGGACTGGCGGACCGAGTGGCTCGTCCACTTCGGGGCATTCGCGCAGACGGAGTTGTAGGGCCCAAGGGGCGGGAGCCCCATGCTTAGATAGATCCTTGAGCCAATGTCGACCGCCGTGCTCAGCGCCCCGATGGCTGGGGGCGTGGAAACAAATGCTCCGATTGCTTTGGTTGCCCAGGTGACAGTGTGTGTAGCTTGACGTTCATCCGCGGTCACGTCCCCCGACATGTTGGCAATTACAGCAAACTTGATCGTAAACCAGAATGACCGGGACCATCAAGGGCTCCTCGAGTACTAGTACTTCGGTCAGAGAGATCGCATCAGCAGAAATCATGACACCAAATGACGTCATACCGCCATCCTTGAGAATTTCGAGCACGCTACTGATAGTACCAGCAAAACTGCGTCCTTTTGCATGAGATGCTTTGTCGATAAACCTTCACGAGGGTGGAACGTTCCTCGCCCTCACTGAATTATGGAGTCCCCTGTTGTAGAACGACGAAGATGTACCCACCAAAACAGATCCTCATGAGTCATTTCATGAGGCACGATTCTTTTCTCCTTTGCTTTCTTCGTCATCCGTGATATATCGCCTGCGGAAAATTCGTACGGAAAATTCGACTTGATATTCCCTCACGATCGGGAGCTTTTGCCACTCTGGTGTTCGAAGTTCGATGTCCGAAGCAAAAGAAGGTGAACTTGCATACGACAGGAGCGTTGTTTTTGAACGGCAAACTTTGGATGACGATCGTCTTTTCCGCCCCAGAACTCCGCTCAGTACGTTGCCAACGAAGACGACAGGATGTACATACGACATGGGCGGATTCAAGGCTTGGTCGGGGTTGACGGTCTGTATTCATGGTTCTGTGGGTGATACACTATGGGTATGAGGAGGGTGTTGAGTGGGCGAAGCTACCACAGATGCCAGTGCTCGTTACCGTCCAATTCGACGCTAGTTGGTTTAAACCGAAACTAGCGTCGAATTCAAACCGAGAACGCGGCGAGCCTTGAATGGTAACGCTGATTGGAGAAGTTTTGCTGCTACATTCCTCTTGAATCATGACATGCAAGTTCACAGCGATGCTTCAACCCAGTATGATGTACTGATAGTTTAGCCACGGATTCAATGGTCCAGATTTACTGCATGCTTATTCCGGCACTGCAAGCCAGCCATAGAGCAATCATTCCATCCTGGAAGGGCACGAAGACGTCCCTTTCGAATGCAGAACTGGTGACGATGTGTTGGACAGCAAATATTTGTTGATTGGCGGCGTGCGACTCCAGAGCGTGAGCATTTTACAATCAGCGCCTCGGAACGTGATTAACTGATTGACCATGTCGGCGACTTCGAATCTCGCTTTTAGACTTTCTCGTGGTGTGCTCACCACCATCCAGCCACCGTGCGTGTTCCCCAGTGCTTCTGATGAGTTCCAGTTCATCTCACTTCGTTTCTAGCATACCTCAAGCCAAAGCATGGGGTGCAGCATACCCTGCCACGCCCTCTCGTCCCCTCCTCGACATGTCACAGGGGGCCCCCGGGGATCCTCCCCCGGACGTGCTCCTGAACGCCTTGGCCAACACGTCCTCGTCTCCTCCAAGTTCGGAGTATGGCCCAGTCCTCGGTGAACCGACGTTACGGACCGCCTTTGCCCAGGAAATGAAAACCGTGTACGGGCAAAATGCAGATATCACAAGCCAGGATGTGGCGATTACCGCCGGCTGCAACATGGCATTCATAGCAGCGGTAATGAGTCTTGCGGATGCTGGGGACGAGGTGATCCTCCCCGTACCATGGTAATCCGAATCCGAGAAACTTTGCCGTCGCCTTCCTGATGTTCGGTTTTAGGTACTTCAATCACTCGTATGGCCCCTCTCACACTCACCTCGTGGGTTGAATTGAATAAGTTTTCCGGGTTTCAGGATGAGCCTAAACTTGCTCGGCATCAAGTGCGTTCCATTGTACACTCAATCCGACCGAGGCTTCCTGCCTTCGATCGAGGAATGCAAGAAGTTAATCACGTTCAAAACGAAAGCAATCGCGCTGGTAACACCAAACAATCCCGTCCGTTCTCACTCTCCGCCCTTGCTCTTTCTGACTTTCCCTCTCATAACCAGACTGGCGCGATTTACCCGCCGTCGCTGATCGCCGAATTCGCGGACCTAGCGCGCGAACACAACACCGCCCTCCTCATCGACGAGACCTACCGCGACTTTGTAGAGCACTCCCCACACGACCTCTTCTCCTCTTCCCAGCTTCACGCTAACCCGAACCTGCCGTCGTCATGGTCCTGGCGCTCCACCCTTGTCCACCTCTTCTCCTTCTCCAAATCTTATGCCATCCCAGGTCACCGCCTCGGTACCATCGTCGCCTCCCCAGACCTCCTTGACCATATCGGGACCACGCTCGACTGCATCCAAATATGCCCGCCGCGACCCCCACAACTCGCGCTCGCGAGCCCGTCAATCCTGTCTGAGCTCCGGTCTTACATTGCAGCGAATGCACAAGCGCTCAGGGCGCGTCACGCCCTCTTTCGCAAGTCCCTTCCCCCCGGATGGACGATCGGCTCGCAGGGCGGGTATTACGCATACGTTCAGTACCCCTCCCGCAACACCGCTCAGTCCTCGGTTGCGTTCTGCGAACGCCTGGCAAAGGAACTCGGTGTCCTAGTCCTGCCCGCGCAATTCTTCTACAGCGGAGGTGACGACGCACAGCGGCGCGCACAGGGCGTGTCAGAGGAGGGCTGGGATAGGTGGCTCCGGTTCTCGGTCGCCAATGTGGGCGACGAGCAGATCGTCAACGTCTGCGAGCGGTTGAAGGAGTGTGAGACACTCTTCGGGTAGAGATTGGAATAGATAGACAAGCTCGAACTACTGGAGCGAAGATAGAGGCGAGATTCTGTGGGATGAAACATGAGAGGGTTCGGGTTTTTGCGCTCATAAATAGTATGTAGTACGCTGGTAAACATGATTTCTGTATGTGACCGTGCATGGAAAGGAGTGCATAGTCGATATGATGTATGCGCTGCAGCCGTGAGCCGGGCCTGCAGTACCTCTGCTCTGCTTTTCGACGACCGCGAATGGTCAGGAGACACAGGTAGCACTAGGCGCTTCTGCCCCTGGATCACCCACAGTAGCAACAGTCAATACTCAGGCCTTCGGGACCCACTGGCAGTTTCTTCTTCAACCGTTGGTCAACAAAGTACGAAAGTTCAGGTACTAGGTAGAATATAACGTTAACATCAATCACTTCTTTGGGACAGAATCGGGCAAGTGCACGTACCCCTGATTCACTGATTCCAAATTCTGTCATAACCATGTGAACCAGGTCCAGGGGGGAGCGGGACTTGTAACGGCTTTTTCGAACAAGATAACCAGTTGGTCGTGACCACCGAGATATGTCTATTGCACCACACTGGGACATCTACAGCTCGGACTCTGGTCCGTAGTCATTGAGACATGCCCAACCAAACGACAGAGATGTTGGTGGTAGGACTCATTGTGAATGTGAGAAGAACTTGAAAACTCACTCCAAATTATCAACCATGATTCATAGATTGATCGTCATCATCCCAACTTTCGTATTCTGCTGTAAGAATGCAACGATGCTTCTTGTTTACAACCCGACATCAGCTGACCGAAGGCAGACGCGCTGGGATTGACTCGGATATGCACTCTGATTTACATGGGTTTGGTGAAAGGTACGTTGGCTCCGTATTCCCTCTACCTTCTTTCGACGATGCCAAGACGATGCCACGTTCAGTATTAATAAAGCTCTGTCCCTGGTCCCACGTCCGTCAGATTACCCTTGCGTCATGTGGGTAAAGCAGGAGACTTGAAGGGCCCAAATGCATGTTTCAATGGCCTCATTTCTCAAAGATAGGATGGTCTAATTTCTCCATTATCCGTCCTTATCACTGTGGAACTCATAAAGTGCAGTCAGAATAGGCTCCATGCGCCCCTTTCATTCCGACCTTGATTCGGCACCCAAGGATGTCGAAAGACGAAAAGGCCGCTGACGTTGGCGTTCAAATTGATACACGCGCAGTGGATCAACGATCACCTACTAATGCAGACGATGAACTACTTGCAGAACTCGGCTACAAGTCCGAATTCAAGCGCGAATTCTCGGTGAGATCGCTCATCGAAGGCGTCTTCTCTATCTAATATTGTGATGCCAAGATGCTAGAGACAATCGCTTTCGCCATATCGATCATGGGCGTTGTCGCTTCTGTCACCTCTACGCTGGGGTTTCCTCTAGTCGCAGGTGCGCTTCTACCATACCCATTCGGTGACGCATAGTATCGAGGGCTGTCAGGTGGACATGTTGGCATGGTGTGGGGATGGCTTATCCCTTGCTTCTTTGTCATGGCCGTGGCTCTCTCGATGGCGGAACTAGTGTCTTCTATGCCGTGAGTCGAAATAATCTTCCTTTTGGATTCAGCCAAACACCTAGCAGGACATCTGCTGGACTTTACTATTTCTCTGCTAAGCTGGCTCCCCCAAAGTATGCCGCTCTTGCTTGTTGGATCACCGGTTGGGCCAACATCACCGGTCAAGTCACACTAGTCTGCTCTATAGACTTTGGATGGTCTGTACCCTTGGTGTCAGATATTCATTCAAAATTAGCCCAGATCTCATGGAAAGTCTCGTAGCGCACAGATGATTGCGTCCGCAATCACCGTGGGGTCCAACGGCAGCATCGTGCCGAGCTCAGCGGCAACATATGGCATCTTACTTGCTATCTTGTTCACCCACGGCATTGTCTGCTCGGCAGCAACGAATGTCCTGGCTCGACTCAACCTCTTTTATGTCATCATAAATGGTATAGCTATTCCAATTCTCCAGAGTATTTTTCGAATCAGTGATGGGGCATCCTCCAAGGTGGAGCTACCGTTGCTGCGATCGTCGCTTTGCTCGTGTGCTCTGGTACCAACAAGGTGTCGACCAAAGATGCATTTACCTTGTTCGAGAATAATAGCGGTTGGGCAAACAGTATGTCGTCCTGTGTGCTACGTCGAAGTACGACTCATCGTATCCAGATGGCTGGGCATTTATGTTGGCTTTCACCGCGCCGATGTGGACGCTCACTGGATGTAAGTCGATGCATTCCGGATCCTTGGTTATCTCTCATCCATACACACAAGACGACTCTGCCGCACATATATCGGAAGAGGTTGCGGGCGCACAACGCAGCGCCCCGATGGCCATCATCATCGGGGTCGCCCTTACCGAAGTTTTCGGATGGCTGCTCCTCATCGCAATATCCTACGCCACAACATCCGTTACTTCCCTTCTCGAAACGAACCTGTCTTTGCCTGCGGCTCAGCTATTTCTTGATGTTCTAGGAAAGCAAGGCATGTTGGCCATCTGGTGTTTCATCGTCGTCGTTCAGGTGAGGTAATTCAGAGCAACATGTCAAGAATTGCATTGCATGTCTTCAAGTTTGTTACAGGGGCTGCACAAGGAGTTGATGCTTCTCGTGTCATCTTCGCGTTCGCAAGAGATAATGCACTTCCCGGGTCACGATGGTGGAAGAAAATCAACCGACGCACGCAGACGCCCGTCAACGCCGTGTGGCTCGTGATGGTCTGCGCTGCCCTCTGCGGTTTGCTCTGCTTCTCGACGGCCGCGCTGTCGTCGCTCGCTGGGTCAGTGTTCCTTCGAATGTTAGCTGTTATGAACAAGACGCGTGAGACCAACGCTCTCTTTTTTTCCAGGGCGTCTGTGATCGGCCTATACGTATCGTACGCGACGCCCATCTTTCTCCGCATCACGTCTGGGCGGAATGCGATCTCTCCCGGATACTTTTCGCTCGGGCGGTGGTACATGCCGGTCGGCATCGTCGCCGTGTCGTGGGTTGTGTTCATCACCGCGCTCCTACTGTTCCCGTCTACCCAGGCTACGACCGCGCCAAATATGAGTGAGTATGCGTCACTTGTGGGTTGGGGAGTTGACATGTATTCCTTTCTTCTCTTCCCCCCACGCAGACTATGCCGTCGTGATCATCATGGGCGTGTTCGTGTTCGCATCGACGTCGTGGGTGGTGTCTGCCCGCAAGTGGTTCCACGGGCCGATCAAGAACATCGAGAATAGTGTAGAGACATCCAAGGCAGATGAGTCGGAGTACACTGAAAAGGCTGATGGAAGCTGAGTAGCGTTGAGCCTTGGGTACCCTGGGGATTGAGCAGGTTGGGTCGATACCACTGAGACAGATAATCATAGCTGTAGTCCCTCTTTCTCCGCGCAGTCTCCCCTCTCAGTATTTATTCGATTATTCAAGTCGCTTTATGTGTCTCCACCGAATGTACGAGCTAAACTTGGGACGAATCATTCGTGGAACGACGAGAGTCTGCTTTGCTCTCTTGACTCTGACGTGGCCACTAATCAGAAGATCGACGCTATTATAACGAATGAGCAGCAGTTGTATCATCGATCTTATCTCGGTCGCCATGGGGTGCATAATTCGGACGGACCTACGGTACGAACTGCAGGATACGTGCACTGCCTCCTACGATCAAGAATCGATGACGTCGGATCTGTTGGCAAGTCCAGGATGTACTGATGGTAGTTTCAGCACACAGAAGAATGAATCCACTGCTTGTCCACCCCGTCCACCCTGTTCATACAATGTTTGGCTCGGTCAGCGAGATCAAAGACCGTGATGAATGTTAATGATCCCGCGGTAAACACACGCAGAAGAAGACGGAGAATAAAGGCAAAAGAGAGAAGAAAGAAAAGAGTAATACAATCCCCTCGTTGACCTATCACAGTTTAGTTCTCGCCCCTGCCGAGCTTGTCCAGCGACCGTACGCCCTGCTCGTACCACTCCTCTCGCGATATCCAAAAGTCGGTTCGGCTCTTCATGATATCCGCCAGGACAGCTCCACCGAGGAACACCGAGTGCTTTCGACGTGGTGGGTCTTCGATACGAATTTTGAATTTCTGTCATATATCCGCCCGAATGCGGTCGATGAGTTCTCAAAGGGTAAAATAGGATCATTTCTTGGACTCACGTGCAACCGTGAGGGATCACCGTTGAGCACCCGCGTAAGGTAGAGTTGCTTCATCTCCTTCTCGAGACGGCTTGGAAGTCCGGGGTACATGCTGGACCCGCCAGAAAGAACGATGTGTTTGTAAAGTTCTGTGCGGACATCCATTGCCGCAGATTGGATCGATTGGAACAACATCTCTGGGATTCAACACATGAGCGAGCCCAGAAGGAAGCCGAAAATAGGAAACCAGCAGATGAGAAGCAGATCGCGAGACGAACCTGCTACGCCTGGCTGGTCGATGTCGACCAGGTGTGGTTGGAACATGCACTCTGGAGCTTCGAAACGCTCCGAGCCCACTTTGATCGTCCGCCCATCAGGAAGCTGACAGTTTAGATGAGAGACATCCCCCAGACCAGAAGACAACCGACGGCGCACCGTGTAATTTTCGACGAGGACCGTGGTTTCTTCCGCCAGTTTCTGATCGAGGTCGAGGTCGTAGCTAGGGTGGAGCATATACCCGAGTCACATGGTGCTCGAAAGCGACGGCTCTCACCTTACGTAGCATAATTTTTCTTTAATCTCTCGCACGGTCTCGAAGTCGGCGGTACGGTTGAAAGCATATCCGCGCATGAGCAAAAGTTTGATCAGGTATCGCGTCACGTCTCGGCCAGCGATGTCCAGACGGCGCGTGAGATGTGGGATCGAATAACCCGAGTATACCGGTATGATGTGCGTGACACCATCGCCCGAGTCGACGACCACGCCCGTTGTCAGACCTATTTTTATCGATTCTGATGAATCCTGGTGGTTGACTACGCTCGATGAATGAACCCACCTTGTGCATAGAGAGTTAGAACGGCTTGGATGGCCACGTACACCCCATCGAAGCCATATTCCTCAAACATGACTTGCACCATCCTCTGCCTGTTGGCCTTTGGGTTCATCGGGGGTTCGGTGAGCAACACTTTTCGCCCGCGCGGATCTACTTTGAGTTTTTCGTTGAAGGTGTAGTCCCAGAGATGCTTCATGTCTTCCCAGTTCCGGACGATACCATGCTCCATTGGTTGGGTCACCTGGAGGTAGTTACGGTTCTGTGCGGCTTCGTCGCCGATCATGATGTCCTTTATCACTGTAGATCCCACGCGCTCCTCTGCACGCAAAATTGGACGCCCGAGGATGGAAGGGAAGACTATTATATTCGTTTAATCACGATCACACACGCCGACTGCGGCGATTGGCGTACCGTGTTCTGGAAAGTTGGATCCTGCATATCCGACCTTGACGAACTGTGAAAGATGGTCCAATCTGTAAATGAAAAAGTATTTGTACGACTTACGCCCGTTCCGTTATCTACGACCAGAGGTGCTTCGGGATCCATGAGGTGGCTAACAGATGATGCAGATGAAACGTAACAGATTAGTCAGCAATAAGTATTTCGGTTACTTAACTTTCCCACCACCTTTGTAGCGACGTCCTCCTCCTCGCCCGCCTCCACCCGACTCAAACTCTGAGCATTTTTTCGTTCTTTGCTCGTTTCACTCGTTACGACTTTACCTTCTTTACATTTCGCGGAACATTCAAAAAATGTTCGACCCTCATAACAAGCGCACTTGGAACGGCGCTCACCTCGCACATGCTGCTCGCGGCATCAACCTACCTTCCTCCGACATCATCCCTCCCCAATCGTCCCAAACGACTCCTACTCCTTCGTCTAATCGTTTGTCGTTTGTCCCTATGCTATACCCTTGTCTGACCAGTCCGATTTATAGCCAAAAACACGGACACGACGACGACGCCCGCCCAGCCTTCATCGTCTAACAATGATAATACCCCGTCGTCTTCCTCAACCCCCACGTCTTCATCTTCCTCCAGTTCAAGCGTTTCGTCTTCGGTCTCGTCCTCTTCCAGCCTTTCGTCTTCCTCTTCTTCTTCCACTCCTGCGACGCCTTCTACCGTTTCTTCGAGCTCGCTGCCTACAAACGTGAGTGATATTTCGGTCGACTGTCAAGTATGTCACCTACAAACATCTCTAGCATTTATCCACTTCTCCGTTGCCCCTTCCCTCCACACGAGTTTCCACTGGTAATTCGTTCAGTTCACCCACCCAATCCCCCACGGGTTCCTCTACCCCTGGCGCTTCTGGTGGAACCAGCACGGGTTTAATCATAGCTGCTGTTGCTGGCACTCTCGCCGGCATCGCTGTCCTCGGTTTCCTCGTCATGTGGTGCATGGTGCGAATCCCCGTCCTTGTCGTACATTCCCTCTCCTTACCGGAATTCTTTATTAGCGCCGTCAACGGAACCGTGATATTGACGATTTTGACGCTCAAGCCTTCAAACGTCAGTCTGCTATTCTGGTCGATGACCCCACTGAGCCCCCACGCTCCTACAACCCCCGTCCACCAACTATGATCGAGCACCACAATGCGTCTCCTGCCCTTGCCACTCAGGGTGCATATGGTGGCCAGAACTTTTACGGTAATTATGGAGGATACGGTTCCCAGTCTCCCAATGCGCCCATGGACACGATCTCGCCCGCTAGCTCTCCCCCACAGGCTTATGGAGCACCCTCGATGGGTTACCCTGGCTACAACCACCCTCAGCAACAAATCGTTCGACAGCCCTCTGACGCCGGATACGCTGGTTATGACTCCGTCGCCAGACAACCCTCGAATGCACAATATCTCACTCGCCAACCAAGTGCTGCCGCTGGATTTGCTTCTGCTGCTGCACCTGCCTCGGTCGACGCAAACGCTAGCTATATCGACCTCAATCGGTCCAGTGTCTCTCCTTACCAGGCTGCGCAGTATGCCGACATCTCGCGCCAGTTGGGCGCTACCGATCTAAACGAACAGGTCCACGGTCGCTACGATCTACCCGAGGAACCTCTACCGTGTCCCTTTGATGACCCCGTCGAGGCCGCCCCAGCACAAAAGGCCGCTGCTCCCCAAGGATATGCGCACAATCCTTTTGACACGCCTGCGCCTGGCCCGGTCAACGTGACACATGCGCCACAATCACAGGGGAACACTACCGAGTCTCATCCGCGACCAGCCACCGTCTATGAAGAGGGCGACGCCTACGGTGGAATCTAAGCTTTTCTTGCGCTGCGATCCGTGTATGTCTTGCTGGCACTGAAACTGTTTCGACCATTGTACAGTTCACTCGATCTACTTATGTATTATCTTTAAGCGTTATCTTGGCCCTCGATCGCCTTTTACATGTGTGCATGCTGGTTTCTGCCGTTGTTCATCCGCGACGCCGGGCTGGTCTGTTTGTCGCACTCTTATTTCTTCTATATTTTTTCTGCGAACCGTGTCCACATTTGTCCGACTACTTCCCATTCACCGCTCCCCACGACAATATCTCAATTTGCCTCCTTTCACTGACAGTGATCATGTTGGCGCCCACTTCCGCGTAAAGACCCCCCCATTTGTTACGATGGATGTGCTTTTACCCACCGGCGAACGAGCCTCATCTCGTCGATACCTTTTGTCGTCTTTTACATTGACTCGGATATTTATTGGTCCCAATTGACGCTCTTGTTTGGCCCTTTCCTTTCGGATTCGATTCATTTTTTGAACTATTGCGTTCTTCTGGATGTTTAGCCGGGTTAGTTGTAGGCATACCAGTTTTCCTTTTCTTTCTTGCCTAGGTTACTTAATGTTGGAATCCCCAGTACATGGCAGCAACGGAGACATACATACTCGCTAGGTGCAACTCGCAAGAGAATTCAGTGCTCCTACAAAGAGTGATGCTGTGGATCCGGGTAGGAATCGTACGTATACAATTGATTGATGTGATCAACTGGTACGCGGCGAACCGTTGGTTGGCATCACATTATCACAACACAGCCCCACTTGGCGATCGTTTCGTAGTACTGGTCCGATGGAACTGCTCAGAGCCTCTCGTGATGGGCCGGCCCCCTAACAGTTTTATGTGTCTTGTATCCGAACACCGTGAAAATGATTCAGATATCCGTTTGTGTATTCTTCCAGGTTACCAACTGCCAACCGAGTTCCGACGACAAGTTCAATCTTTCATACCGAGCTCGAGGGACAATGGGATTCGGCAACTTGGGAAGGAAAAATAAATTGCGGTAATTTTCGACCGAGTTGTTCCTTGTTCCTGCTTCGCACTTCCAAAGTGTCCTTTGTTTCAAGGTCCAGGTGTGCCTGCCGACGGACGTCCGACGTCGGTATACGGGTAACTCATAACTTAGATGTGCCACAGATCGCTAAGGATCAAGTTACTTGATATGTACACAGCGATGTCGTACCGCCGGGGCCGTGCTGGCAAGACTCCTGGCCACGTCGATGTGTAGTACGTATAGTACCGATGCAGTCCGAGACCTCGAGTCAGGTACTGGCAAGGTTTGAACGTTGAACCGGCAGCTTCGATCTACTGGATTCAAGTTTCTCTCGGTCGATCGACATGCCATGGCACCTGTCACCGATTCGGAGTGCATGACTCAAGTTAGGCAAGCCTCTTTGATTGCCATGGTTACTTGAACAACGTGGGACCATCTGCAGGCGTACGAAGAGAAGCTGGAGGAGGCGTCGCGCAGGTCCGATACGGACCAACGACTGGGACGCAGAAATCGAGAGCGCATATACAGTAGGAAACTGCAAGAACCCGAGAGGGGCGAATCGAGCTCGAAACTCAGAATGAGGTGATGTCTATGCAGTTTGAAACTAGGAGGGGAAAGCCAAGAGCCCACGGGAAGGTAGGTAGGCAGGCGAGCGATGGTCTGCGGAAGAAGTGGAACGATGATTCATTGAAGAGCCCACCGACAGACCAGCCCTTCACAGCATTAGCCAGGCCGGTCCAGGTGCCCGTGCCCGCAAGCTCAGTCTAGTCGCGTAACTACAATTTCTGGATTGGTTGGTAACCGGCGGTCGAGACTCGGACGTCCTGCCAGTGGGTGGCTTAGACGAGGAGCAATATTCATATTTGACTTTGAGGTCCAGGCACGACGGGTCGCGTTTCCATTTTGACAGATGCGATTGGGACCGTTCTGATCCAGTGTGGCAGGCCTAGTTGCCGCCGCATTAGACCAGTGGATCCGGGCCCCGGTGTCGTGTGATGTGGCGACCGTTAGTACGAACCTCAGTCAAGACCGACTGGCTAATCGGCGCCGACCGTCTGACTCTTCGCGAGTTTAGTAAGTAGCCGAATCGGAGTCGACAGACCTCCGAGAGAGAGCCTGAGAGAGCCGACGAACTAGTCCAAATTTTTCCAAGTCCACAAAAACCAGAGTAAATCAAGATATTGATATTCTTCTCTTGGCAGACAGGTCCCAAGTTAGCGAGCAGAGCTCTATATCGATATCGGATGGGTCATTCCTCGAGCGAGTCAGTCTGAGGGAGAGTCACGCCTTGAAGGCTTGGGTCGCAGGGCCGATTGCCAGTGATGGGTGGCTTGAGGAGGCCGGGGATGTCGGAGCGTTTGACAATTGCTGCAGCTTGAGGACTTCTCGAGAGCAACTCGGATGCGGTAAATAACAATATTGCGGCAATGCAGGATCCTGTGTGTACGAGGGGGCTGGCTCAGAGAGGCTGTATCACCGGGAGATAATAATATTGATTGATTAGTTTTCGTCGGAACTCGTTGGAAGCAGACGACCTATCCTATTATTAGGTAAACCACACTAGGAAGCTTGACCTTGAAAGCGTGCATGTACACCACCAGACTCGTGCTTGTGCCACAGTACAGGCTGTGGTAGCCTGTGGAGCAGCCTGGCTGAAGGGTGCCAACACGATAGAAATATCGATAATCCATCGATCTCCGAGTCCCGACTTCTCCGAGCAAGTTGGCCGTGGACTACTAACTTAGAACCTCGATGGCTTCGACATCGTACAGAATGTCGCCTGCGACGCCGGAACTTGTTGAACGTTGGCCCTGTAGATTCGTCTCCGCGATGTCAAGTGAAAACAAACAAACAAAAAATCTGACATCTCATCTTCACAACTTGAAGCCGCCGTTGGAATTGGGCCCGCGGTATCACCGGCAGTTCCGGCACCCGGCGGCAGGTTAACAAACTTTTCGCCAGACAGGCGACGCCAACCGCGTCAAGAAAGATCTGGCACAGCAGGTGCAGGCTCAGGTCGACCTCTGTCGACCTCATGCGTTGCGTGGAATCGGTGGATCTCGGAATCCTTGGCATTTTTGGTTTTGTTTTCCAATTTGCCGTCAGTGGTAGCGAATGAAGACATGAAGATGTCGTCTCCTTGCCTGTCTGAAGTGAAAACGATCACATACCGGATCCCTCCGGGACGGATCCACAATTGACCGCGACTCGAGGCTCTTCTTCCCTGACCATCAAGAGTCAATGATGGGGCCTTCAAAGTTCAGGGCTTTTGCATCATGTATGCGGTACGTTGCAACGCGCGTTTCACTTTTGTTCCCGTTCTAGAGCTAACTTGTTTTTACGAAGTAATGCCAGGATCGAAGCCAGTGACGCCATTTCTCCCGTGCGAAAATCGACCTCGAGGATCGTGCACTGAGCCAACCGTTGGGCACGTTTTTTCCCTGCTTCCTTGTGATCACACACGATCTGGTTCCGCTCCGGTGTTCCGAAGACTATGTGCCTACTGGCAAGATGTTGCTATAAGCAGCTTCTGATGATATCATTGTTGATATGATGACGATAATACCTCACCATCCCCATGCCTTCCTTTTCATCGATAAAAGCAAGAATAAATAGGAACCAGGGGGAGGCTGGGGCTGGATCCTAGTAAAAGGTCCGATCGATCAGCATGCAGGTCAATATTCCCCGAATATTACAATACAGCACCGGTACAGAGTGTCTTTATTCCAGGCCGCTCGAACGCGTCATCATATCGCGCCTGTCGAGTCGTTCTGACTTGTCAATCGATGACACACACACGAAATGGTATTGTACCCACAATCCCTGACATTGGCGCTACTCTCCATCACTTCCGGGTCAAATAGTCGAACCTTAAGCTGATACTAGATCCGAGACCGCCTTATCCAATCTGGGCACCCCGCTCCACAAAACACATCCGTATTCCCCGTCGACCCTTGGAGAGACTACTAGGTCTGAAGTCACGCATAACGAAATGTGGACAACCCACACAGCACAGCACATATAGCACTAGAAGTTAGAACCAGACTCGGCCGGGCCTGCTCGAGGTGGGTCAAAGGACTTCCCTCCCTGAACGGTCAAACAAGATGACCCGCCCACCCCAAGCGAGCAACCTCAACGGAACCTCGTGTGTGGATGCGCATGCACGCGCTTAACAAGACCAAAGGCCGTAGCCCTTCACAGTGATACTTCCGCAGTGAATTCGTATATCTTGTTACTACAGTGACTAGTTACGCGCAGCAGTTTGAAGAGCGCCCATGATCTTCACCGCAACCTCCTAATATATTCCATCGTTTATTTTAGGTTACGATGTGGGGCCCGGGGAGCAACGCGTTTATACGGTGCACACGAAATTGGCGAGACTTTGCTGCAGATCGATCGCGTATCCCAGTACGGTAATCTAGTCAGGCATGCGTAGTACAGTACGATGTGGGTCGCCAAACGTTTGCCAGCGGGTCGACTTCCTGGCAATCGATTCCCGCGTTTTCGTCACATCACTTGCATCTATGCATATGTGTGGTACGGTGGTTCTGACTCGACGTTTCAACGCTGCGACAACCGAATGCACAGCCTAATACCCAGGCGCTCCGCTCGCCTTTTTTTTGCCGGCCAGCTGAAACTATTTGTTATCAACTTACATACACCCAGAGCGCATCCCCGAGAACATCTGACAAACGGTTTCAACATTTGCCGAATTTAACTTAGCTCGAGTTCGGAACCAATTTATGTATGTCAACGCTTGTCGTATGTACATTCCATGGGGAGGAGGAACCGAAGATCCCTAACAGGTTGTCCTTGTTCTTTCGGCTAGGCCCTTGGCGTCACCACGTTCGAATTCACCACCCACGACGACGTCCACCCTTGCCCCACTTCTCTATCAGGAAGAGTGCCATGTACTCGTACACCTCCCTGTTTGCACCTCTCTTGGATATGCTATGGTCACTGTATGCCAAACAAGATCATTCATCACACAACCTCTCAATACAACGTTGGGAAAGGAAAACTGACCTATCCGTAAACATCCTGAACCTGAAATTCCTCACTTGCGCCGCCGTGAGCATGTCGAGCAGGTGCGCAGAGTGCGCCAAGTGAACGTTGTCGTCCCCGCTTCCGTGTGCGAACAAGAAGTCGACGTTCTGGAACCCTTCCACGTGAGAGATTGAGGCGTTGACGTATCCACCCGGGTTGTCGTCCGGAAGGCCCATGTACCGCTCCGTGTAGATCGAGTCTGGAAGCCACAGGGTGAGTCGCCTATCGGCCATTGCGATAAGCCTTTCATGCTTACCGTATAATCGCCAGCTTGTGACGGGCTGGAAAACAATTGAGCTAATATTGATAGAGTTAGGCGGAACTCAGCTCACCGCTATAGCCATGGCTAAAGAATGGATTCCGGCATTAGCTTCGGCGACTTTGGACGCCATGAAGCCTCCATAAGACTGAAGTCAGGAGTTATCAGGGTGGAGTCATGTCCTTGTAGCGGTGCAAGTGTACTTACCCAACCCCATATCCCGATGCGTTTGGGGTCGACATAGTCCTTGCCAGCCCAGATACTGAGAACGACGGTGAATGAGTCAACAGGATCAAGCGGGAAAAAAATTTGGAAATAAAAGAAGCACAAGAACGCACCGTGCACCATTGATCTGATCTCGGGTTTCCCAGAAGCCCATGTTGTACCTTACGGGGTTGCGCAGTCGACGCCCTTTGAATCCAGTTCCGCGCCCGTCGACGACGACGACGACATATTGAAGGGTGCAGACGAGGTAGTCGTGCCAATCGCGATTGTACTTTAGGTCGACTTTCTGACTCCCAGGGCCGCCGTAGCTATTGAACAGAACATCAGAAAACCAGCAAAAAGAAGGGGTAAAAGTGGGTCCAAGACCGAGGACGCACACAAAGAATAGAACGGGGTACTTTGTGCGCCCGGAATCGTCCATTCTAGGCGGCCGCATTTCCTTGACGTTAAGCTCTGGGATGGTAAGCGACGGAATGATCAAGTTCGGGTAAAAAAAAAGAAAAGAAAAAAAGGCTCACCGTAACCATCGCTATCGATGGTCGAGTACGTGATGGTTGCCGTCTCGAATTCTCCGAGGGTTTCGTTCAACGCAGCGTTATCGGTGAGGACATAATCGAAATCTGTAAACAAGACAATCAGCCAATGCTCGATCCTTCTGAAGCGCGGAAATTACCAGGCCTGTTGACGTCTACCACCCTCTGCCTCGGAATGTTGGGGCCTGCGTAATTTAGTAAATAAAACTCTGCACCAGGCGAAAAGCTGGCGGAATAGGAAGACGGGGTCGAATCGTCGGTTAGGGGAGTAGGGAGAACCACTGAGTCAGTGTTCGGTGATGAGATCGGAACTGAGTACAGATGACGTTGGATAGATGAACGTGCAGCCTGGAAATAACTGTTTTGAATTCGCTGCTTCAGTATCATGTACCAATCAAGCAACGGATATTAAAAAATCTGGGAGCTCACATCAATCCCCGCTGGGCATCCACCGCTTGAATACCGTTTGTAACTTCCCAGGTACCAGAAGTAAGGAAACGCGGTGTAGAGGAAGTGGCGGGATCAAAAAGAGCAATGTGATTGTATCCATCTGAGTTAGGCACGATGTCCAGGTAAGCGGGCGAATCGCTCGATCGTAAGCTTGCTGGGACTGGATATATACTCTGGCCCTGCGATCACGAGGATTACATGAGTTCCGGGTGCAGGCATCAGCTAGAATTTTACCAACTTCGTTAATCCAACCCTCATCGCCCTCTTCGCCGTCTATGCCAAGCTTTCTAACGACTTGGCCCGTCACAGTTTCCCCGGAAGTCACAAGGCCCAAATCAAATAGCACGACGTTCCCGTGATCAGCGGGTCTCGTAACCTCCTTAAGGACCAACGTCGAATTGTCAACCCAAGCGAGCTCGCTTATGATGCTGTTGTTCGAAGGGAAACCGCCAGGCCATTTGAGATCAAGAACAGTCTCGTCTGCAGCGGAGGTTGTTGTAGACTCCGACTGGCTCAGATAAGCTTCGAGATCGAAAACGTGGACTGAAACGAGTGGGTTATTGTAACCTGGCTTTGGGTATTTAATCACCACATCTTCCGTATATGGGATAACGGCGTAGGAATCATCCGTTGGGTTATAGATAGGGAACCTATATTCCTCAACAGCTGTTTCATCGAGGCGAAGGTAGGCAATTTTTGATGAGTCAGGAGACCACCAAAGGGCGTAATCTTGAGAGAAAACTTCTTCTTCGTAAATCCAGTCCGGCACACCGTGGAACAGCGACGCGTTGCCGCTAGTCGTCACCCGGATAGGCGAGGCCAACGCACTATACGCTAAAATAAAAACCCAAAATATGTAAGCATTCGGAAAAATACTCACGAGGCTGACGAAACAACATAGAGATCATTAGAAGCAACGAAAGCAATTGATTCGCCTGTAGGCGACCAGGTTGCAAATGCCGTCACTGGGGGATTGGTGGGCGAAAGAAGTGGATAGGTGGCTTTAGTCTCCAGATTATGAACATAGTAATTGCCGAAGCTCGAATGTCTCCATTGCTAATGCTGCTTAATATTTCACGGCAAAATATACGGAAATTATACATACCTTGAGATGATCCGTTTTGACGAGGATATATTTCATATCTGGAGAGAGTTTCCAGCTGGACCAAGAGATCACCTCACCGTTCTCCTGCAGGCAAAATTCAGATAATTTTCGTGGAAATGGAAGCAACAATTTACGTCTCTGATGTCAGTAAACGAAACCAAGGGCGTGGTTGAGTTTGTCTTGAGATCAATAAGTTGAATTTGTCCGTTCTGATAGACTGAGAAAACACCATCTCCGGCTATATACAACGTGAGTGACAAATGATGGCGACTCGTTGCCTACGCACCTTCAGGGACCCAGTGAAGATATTGGACATCTTGGCGAAAAGTCCCATTGAATGTGTGGTCGAGTGTTATCTTACGCGCTCTCGATGGACGGTACGTTCTTCCATGATAGAGATTGGTTGCAGCAAACACTCCAATACAAGCGGACAAGAACACCAAAAATCCCAGAGAGAAGACAAGATACTTCAAAGCAGTCGGACGCTAAATGTGAAGTTGGACATGAACTCAGGGTACTACTATGCCGCGGAGGAGAGGGGTACTGACTTTGCGAGCTCCCACTCTCAATCCGTTCCCTGGCTCAGAATCGCCGAAATCACCAGGATGTTCCTGCTTTCCCAGAAACTGATCTTCGTCGTCGTCTGAACTCGGTGGGTCAAACGGACCATCCCCATAGTAAACTGGCGGCCGAACAACGAGGTCAGGGCGGGTTTGAGCATGAGCATGGGATGGGTGAGGGATAATTTCTACGCTGTCTAGGTCCTCGTCGCTGGCAGAAACGCGTTCGTAGGCTGGACTGGGCATCGCGCACAGTCAACACCGCCCGCGCAACGTTTGATGTTAAGGAAATCCCACAACCGATTTGGATATTAATTATGTTGCAGTGATTACGTGTACAACTCTAACTCCGAGTCGTCACGGTCAAGACTTTCAGTACTCCGGGGAGCCTTAGCATGGCACCTCCACGACAAACAACTTGGGACCCTCTCCTGCTCATTTCTCAGGTATTTTCCTGTATTCACTTCCATGTAAACCGCTTTACTTGTCGCCAGATTATAACCATGCAGACGCTGCATTATCTGACGCTTTCACTCCTCATACCCCCACTGCTCGCCGTCTTTGCCGAGCCAACTTCCCTCATGTACGAAGGTGGTGCTGCAAACGTCGGTATGTAACTTCCTCGGCCAATGTGTCACTTCAGGGACGCACCTAACATCTCTAGGCATGGTAATGGACTGGAGAGAAATGGCCGGCCAGCCGTCCGTCCGCGGTGTCCAAGGCGAGGAGCGATGGAGCTCCTATTATGGCGCGTGGAGTGGCGGCAAACGAGTGGGTGGTGGCTGGGAAGACGGCCGATGGGACGGGCGGACAGACCCTATACGAGGTTGGGTCATCGCTGCATCCTGGCTGATGGCTTCTTCAGCAGAGTACGTACTCCGTCGTGCGATGCATAACTCCTACATCTTCTGACACACGCGCTCTCTCTCATTCCCGGGTAGCATCTACTACTTGTACACTCTCATACGACGACCGCGTCTCATCTTGGACTTTGTGTTGACATTAATGTTCATTCACCTGGTGCTAACGACATATTACTCGGCTTCCATTCCCACATCATTATTTTTCTGGCTCGTCGTCTTTGCAGGGTCCATTTGGACGGTAATAGCTGCAGAGCAACTCTGCGTAAAGAGAGAGATGAAGGAGGGTCTCGTTATTTCTGCTCCGAGGGATGAAAATGATGACATGGAGATGGGTGAACTCCTACGTAGAGATTAAGTGAGTCTCTTTTAACGCATCATTCTCCTGTCTTATCATCTGTCCCCAGACACGATGTTACAATGTACTAGTTATTGCGCACACTTATGACTGAAGGTTTCAGGGACCTTCTTCCATTCTGCGAAGGCCGCGTTGTGGTTGCTTGGACACGATATATGACGGTGACATGCTCAAGCCAATATGTTAAACGTTCATCTTCCGCTCAATGTTTAATCTTCAATTCGAGAAGCTGCGCGCCCTACACACGCCCTTCAGCAATATGTGGCGCAGTCTTCACTGCAGTCGTTTGCGTCCCTATCTTTCATTCCATCTTGTGTGCTACCCCCGACCTCGCTTCTTTTAAGTAATTGCGAACAGTCGTTCCACGAATCCCTCATTGCTCAGCGCTCAGCGCTCATCTCCGTCGTCGTGGCGGGTCCCCCATCAATCAACCACAACTCCGCAAACAAGATGCGATGATTAATCTAATCCATCAAGGTCCAAACGTCCACCCACTTGGGTCATGGGCAGACCAGAAAAAAGTTCTCGGATCTCCATAGTACGTCAACAAGCGGACGGGCCAAGTTGCTCAAAGTTTTTAGCGTCGACGCCGTTATGACATTCAAAAAGGAAGATCTCGCGATCGAAGGACCCAAGTACGTGGTACCGTGTAACCCCGCGCACGGGTCGACGAAAAACAAAAAGAGGAAAGGCCGAAAAAAAAACAAGAAACACGGGCGCCACACAACGGGACGAACCGTCCTGCCCGCAACCACGTTCTTTCAGCCACTCACGAAAGTGGCGGTGCCATGTTTCGACCACGCAGAGGTGCTCAAAAGGATGGCTTGGAGCCAGGGTTTCTCGCTGCACACGAAAGGGGAAGGGGGAAGAAAGGGGTGAAAACGTTGATATGATGATCATCGCATCTCATGTATCCCATATTCATATCCATCGCATGTTGCATCATGTCCACGGAGCTGGTTGCGCCACTGAGTTCAACGTTTACGTACGGGCGTCGTCCCGAAACACAAATCGCTGGAATCCACCAGGAGTGCCCACCGGCAGGTACTCAGTTACATTGGGCTAGCGAAGTTCTTCGGAGTGTGGCGCCATCAATATAAAGCACTGCAACGTTGCGCGCCGTAAGTACCGGTATGAAGTGTGTACTGTGTCACTGTGTGCCACTGGCCCGTCATCGATTCATCATGTCTGCACAATATAAACTTGTGGTGGTATGGACATGATATATGTAGTGCGCCACCGGCAATGTGTGGACCAGTCACTTTGAATCACGCTTCAGGAGAATATGATTGATGATATGATGATGCGGCGTCGACACGACGAACTTCTGCTTCCTTTCAGAAAAGGATAATCCGTGGATGTGTGTTGTGTGCGTATTGAATAGATGAGATTATCGGGAAGGAAGATGTGATGCTGGACCTTGCCGCTCGACCAGCTGGGATAATTGCGACTCAGATCTGATTCGTTCTCTCTTGTGATTTGATTTTTCCTCGCTTTCCGACGAAAAGATGTAGATTATCGTCACCATCATACTTCGAAGTTGATATGCGTCATGATTTGTGGGTATCTCGTGATCGTTCAGCCAGATTAGTAGTACATACGGTTCAGGATACTAGATCAGGATTCGTGTTTCGAAATTGCGTGGTCCCCAAAGGAGCGGGACGCGGTGGCGCTCCGATCAAAATGAGTCCGTAGTCTAGGGCCCACGCAGCACCGAGATGCGGCACTCCCAGTGTCGTCGGTTGTCAAATAGAACGTTTAGAGAGGAAAAAGATATCAACGTTGGCACGCGCAATATATGACAAGCTGCATACATATGCCATCCATCAAGCCACCAAATGACTTGGTGACTGTATGGCATCGGCAGAGTCTAGACCACTCAGTCTGAGGCGTTTGCACGGCTAGACTCTCTGCGAGAGACTCCTATAAGACTTTGGAGCTTGAACGCCTCAGAGTGAGAGAGTAAAGATAACGCGAGAGAGATGGCTATCGGGACCGCAAAAGGACGGATCTCGACACCACCGTCATTCAGAGTCACATCTTCGCTGCCGACACGGTGCCAACTGTCGAGTGGGGTCGTGAGATCGGGTGAGGTGAGCACTTGTGGTTGGTGTGAGAAAAACAGACGGGAAGGGGAGGCAGTTCGACTGTTGAAATTTCATTGCCGGATCGGATTTGAAGCCTCATCTTGAACCCACCGCCTCTCAGGAGGAACACAGCGGTGCAGCCGAGTTGCGTTGCCACTCAGCCGAGGGACGGCGGCGGTTGGCCGTGGGGATATTTTTGCGCTGTACTATTCCGAGATCTCGCATTACGATCCGACGTATCGAGCCGAACCTTACCCCAGGGATCTTGGGTCGTAGATCCGACGACGTTTTCGTCTCTTACACCACACAGTGGCAGCCACTTTCCCTTCGCTATTGTGTTAGGAGCACTCCTCCTGGGAATGCAGCGGACGGGATGACGGTACTGTATCAATTTTAAGACCCAATTAAACTCCCTCTACTTTTCTACCCATTTCTATCGATTCCATTACGAGGGTGGTGGGTAGTTTGGCGGACCGGCGGTTTTGTCATGCATTTCGGTAGTTCCAGGGCTGACAGTTGCTCTACTGCCGGGCCACCATGTCATGAATCTCGTCTCCGTAGCGTACCGTTCATTATGTACTGTATGACTATGGGCGCAGCGTGGGCGAAACCGGGTCTCTCTGCTGGGACCACTAGTGCTGAGAGAAGAGGGGGGGAGAGCGATCGCCAACCTGAGATTTGCCAAGTCAAGGGGGTTAGTACCTGTGAAACCACATTGCCGTAATGAACGGAAACTGGGCCGGATCTGAGCAGCATTCCGCCACTACAGGGGGGTTGTATCGCGACCCTCACATTCTCCCATACTGTGCAGACCGCGATCCAACTGGTGGACGTAAGTGGGAACGCAGTGGTTGGTGGGTTCACTAGGTGAGCGTGGTAGGTGGAGATTCACCGTGACCTTATCTGAGTTTTTACGAGTATGGTTACCGTGTGTCCCTCTCTGCAGAGTCGCACGTCACGACTTGATATCATTAACTTAATGCTCTTTTTTCTACCGGGAAGTCTTACCGAGATGTAATTGACACCGTCCCGTTCACTTGCCACCCTGCACATATTATATTTACACGAGGCGCTAATAAATCACTTAAATACCGACCGTGGCGAGACCGCTGCCTCTCCGCCTTCGAATCCTCCCCCCCGACCATGGACACCTTGAAAAACATGCTTTCCCCATTGGGGATGAACACGAATGCCATCCAAGATACCCTGGTACTCACTCCAACCCCGATGCCCTTCTTCCTTCCGCTTACCCTCTCCCCCAGAAACTCGTCGTCATCGGAGGTACTGTCGAAACAGCAAGACGGGCCTCTCTCTCTGCTTGGAACGGTTTCATCGACTGTATGCGTCGTTTCTCTTATTTTCGCTGGATGGCTCAATCCTTTTGCCATAACAGCGTTTTTCCTGACCGCGCACTTCAGCCAGGAGGACTATCCGTACGATTGGTGAGCAACGCCAAAGTTTTCAAATTCGGCGCGTCGGGGGCTGACTTGCGAGCACAGGTTGATGCACTGGTTGTCCAAGGCAAGTCACCGTGCTTCCGAGATTCTTGGCCCCGCTCACCGGTGGGATACAGCAACCTGCGTGGGGTCGTAGTCGTGAATTTGAAATAACGACACGTACCGTCGGTCGCAATGGTCTCACGCAGTCAACGACAGGCGACGTGGACGAGGAAGAGGATGAGGAAGAGGACGAGGATGCTCTCGTACACGGCCGTCGGAAACGCAAGGTGGCGTTCATACCAAGTTTAGGTAGGTTACCGAATATATGTGCCCTTCTCACGCAGTTCCGACAATTCGTTCACAGACACAACTCACACAATCTATTACCGTGGCCATTGGCTAAGGGTAGGTTGTTCATTTATTAGCTGAATTTGCGATGTTCACGGCGACACTCCTATCAATCCGCTTGCAAAAAGATAACCCGCACGAAGCGCTACCCCGACTACGGCCATGGCGCGTCACTCAAGATCAGGTAATTTCCATCCGCCGTCCCTTATTGTTCGCTTCGGCTCACTTCGGGTTAGCGTCGTTGCTCGCAATAACGATATCCTCAAGAAACTAGTCCTGGAAGCCAAGCGCGAGTACGAGAAAGACGCCGAGCATCGTGTCCACATTTTCATGGCCGATACGTGAGTTGGCAAGTTTCGTAAGATGCTGATGGACCGGCGGCTGACCTAGACAACTTCGGCGCCTATCAGCACCTATGGCTGTTGGAGATGGAATGGAGCCCGCCAAAAGCGGCCCATGAGTTCCATTGTGCTTCAGCCAGGTGTTAAAGATATGCTCCTGGCAGATTGCAAAGACTTCCTGTGCTCCGAAGATTGGTGAGTGGTCGGATCTGGAACTTTCCCGGTACACTGGATAATTATCTCGTCTTCTCAGGTATGCCGAAAGAGGTTGGTAAAAATTGATGAGGCGATAATCACACTCATCGAATGTAATGATAGGGATTCCATTCCGTCGAGGGTACCTCCTTTATGGAGTTCCAGGAAGGTACGGCGTTTATCCCGCGATATCGTTTACTGAGCATTAACCCATCCGTGTGCAGTGGGAAGACGTCGCTAATTCATTCAATGGCTGGCGAATTGGGCTTGGACATTTATGTTGTCAGTCTGTCATCAAAGGGGTAAAGCTGTCCATCTTATCCTTTCTGGGTTGTATTAACAGGCCTTCCACAGGATGAGTGATAATACATTGACCACATTAATGGGACATGTACCGTCTAGGTAGGATCACGTGGTCCTTACCTCTGCGCACTGCTGAGTTGTTCACCTATAGATGTATCTTGCTTCTTGAAGATCTGGACGCTGCTTTCACTCGATCGGTCAGTCGTGATGCATCTTCCACAGGCGCACCTGCGACAACTACAACGACGCCGAGCAATGCCAATGATGCGAACGATGGCTCTACTCTTAGTCTGAGTGGTCTATTGAACAGCCTTGATGGAGTTGCGGCGGCCGAGGGTCGGTAAGTTCATCGTTGCGATACTGCGAGATTTTTTGCTAATATTTCGCACCCCTTGATCTCAAGCTTGCTGTTTGCCACGACTAACCACATTGAGCGTCTCGACCCAGCACTCAGCCGACCAGGCCGTATGGATGTATGGGTGAACTTTACCCATGCGACAAAGTGGCAAGCAGAAGGCATCTTCAAATGCTTCTTCCCCTCCAAGCCGGCCGCCGAGTCGTCGTCCTCGACGGTGGCCACGTTAGAGGAAAAGACTGATGTGTCACAAACGAACATGCCACTTCCCAAGAGGAAGGTCCCTGGACACTCCATTCCGGTGCTCGAAGAGGCTGAGATTGCGGAGTTAGCCAAGCGGTTTGCGGATGCGATTCCCGAAGGCGAGCTCAGTGTGAGTGTTCCCTCTCATTTGGAATGAGAAAGTTTGGGCGCCTGACTTCGGCCTCTCGCGCCGCGCATAGGTGGCTGCGTTGCAAGGGTACCTGCTGAAGAATAAAGTTCGCCCAATGGAGTGTGTGGACGAAGTGGCCGATTGGTTTGTCTGCTCTCCGAATATTCCCGAAAAGTTGTATTGACAACATCCCTTCCGCTTCCAGGATTATTCAGGAACGTGAGACACGCGAAAAGCTCAAGAGGGAAAAGGCTGAGGTGCGTTCTGTATCGGAATGTAGGCATACCAACGGATGTGGCTGACGTTTTGACATGTAGCGCGAAGCCAAGGAAAAGAAGGAGGTATGCATATGATACCTTTTCCGATTGGTAAACAGAACTGACCGACGTGTGTGCGTGTGCCATGTGCACCATATTGCAGGCGGAGGAAAGAGAACGTAAAGAGGTACGTGAGGTCCTTTTTTCCCATCCCTTGCCTCTTGTTTCCAATCGACGTTCTTGACGGCACCCTGTAGAAAGAAGAGAAGGTCGCGAAAGAGGTAAAAATTCAAACCTGTTGCTGTCACCATGAACACGCATGTGCTGATCTGCTTTCCCAATCAAGCAAGAGGAGAGGGAGGCCAAAGAGGTCAGTTGCAACTTTTTATTCCTCCCTTGTTCATCGGACGCCTTGCCAACTCCTTCGTATCCCCTACAGAAGCTCGAGAAAAAGGATCGATCTAAACTTAAGAAGATCCATCGTGCCGAGGCTGCCATGAAGCTCGAGAGTGCCATTCCGGTTGTCGCGGTGACGAGCACATGCACAAGCTCGGGTACGTGTACGCCCGCCGAGACTGTCATCCCTGTGATCCACAGCGAATTCGCCTCCTCGTCCGAGTCGGATGCAAGCAATGGTGGGATCGAAGCAGACACGGAGGAGAGTATGACGTCAGAAGAAGAGCCAGAAAACAAGAACAAGCGCTCTATCGGTGTCATCGCATCCTCCGAGGGCAAGGAACACGTCCCCAGTGCCGTCAAGGACAAGTGGATCGCGGTCAAGGGTCAACAACATCACGGACTGCAACCACAGGCATCGTCCTCGTCCTCCCCGTGTTCGTCCTCAGCAGAAAGCTGAGCCACGGCGCGCACCGTTCTCTCTCTGCGTTTGCATGAACGTCGTCGCGTTCATCTCAAAGGGAGAGGAAGGGGGCTCAACCCCCTTGTGTGTGTTATTTGGCTGTGCACGCTGTCGTCCGTCGTCCGTCTGAACTTTTGTCTCAATTCTTTTTGTTGGGTTAACGTGTGTAGCGGGAGGACGAGGACGAGGGGAACCGGGCAGGGCATTGTCGTTCGTCGTCCCCTCTGACGGTGACCTGCTCCTCGAACTCGAATGCGCCGTCCTCCTGCCGGTCTTAAGCTTGGGTCGTGTGTGTGCACGCATCGCGAGTTGTCCAGTACTCTTACCAGGTCTCCAAATATAGTTACGGTAACCGTATATTTGTGGCCGTCATTCGATATATATATATATACATCGTGTGACCGCTCTCCGTGTTTCTAGTTGGTTTCTAGTGTTCCGTTGAATCTTAGACACAGACATATATACACTGTTCATCGACTTGGTTCATTCTAGCTCGTAAAATGCAAAAAAAAAAGACAACTCAGAACGATTGATCCACAAACGAGAGGAGGGAATAACATGATAGCAGACAACGATCCATCTGTACCTATACCGGCTTCAAGTTGACTTCAGATAACGTCTTGAACGCCTCCTTGTACGCGTCCAACAACGCCTTCACCCTCGTCCGCTCCGCGACTAGCGCCTCGTCTTCGTTCAACAGCTCCCCAAACAAGTCGGGCTTGTACAACGTTGCCACCAGCCGGTTCTGCACCTCCTTCGTCGACCAGTTCACCAAAAAGTGCATAATCGCCTTCGGAATCAGGTCTTGAATGCCCTGCCGCACGATCGCAAAGTATGAAGCGATCAACGACCGGATGAGAGACGTCTCCATTTCTTCTCGTTGCGTCATCTGCGTGCCACTATCGGATGCCGACACCTGAATGGAAAAAAAGAACCAGAAAAATTGCCATTCGCCATCAGCCCTGACCCAGATACTGGGAGTTTTGGGAAGAATCCTGTGGAACTCACAGCCTCGATGTGTTTACCCAGGCTTCTCATATCATACGCCGCATTGTTGCCATCCAGAGATCGCTTTCCGGCCATAAGCCCGCTGGGCCCAGGGGTCTCTGCACTCGAAACGTCCCGACCGATCGGGATAGGGGCCATGCCGGAATGTGATCGCTCGAGGCTCGATCCGCTGACAGGACCAGGACCATTCTGGCCAAAGAAATAATTCAAAAAAGTCTCCCGTGCGGTATGAGGTGATGAACCAGGCACAATGGGCTGAGTGTGGGATTGTGCTGATGGGTGCACGGATGAGTGCCGAGGACCATGGTGGGGCTTTGATGACGTCTTGGTGGAGGTGCCCACAGCAGGGGAGGATCCCGTGGCCCGGGCTCGGTCGTGGAGTGTTGAGGACACGGAACGCCCATCTCGAGAGGCAACATTGTTCACACCTGCCGCCTCTTCGGTAGAAGATGATTCGTCATCGCCTTCAGGTGTGTGATTGCCATTCGTCGATTCAGCGCTCATGGGCTAGGGGTGTTCGAGGGTAAAGTGTCCCAAGTGAGTCACGGGTACCACAGCCTATCAGTCTGACGTCTCAGATCAGACAGAATGTAGACGAAGCTTACACGTGGGGGATTTGTTTGTTTCGGAGCTTGGGACGTCGCCGATTGTGCGGCTACTGCTGACCCGGATATAAATGCTGGATGATTCGTGTTGATGTATGCAGCTTGAATCTCAATGAGACTATGTGCATATTCTGACGTGGGACCTAGGCGTTCACGCAGAAGTTCCGATACACATTCAATCAGCTGTGCGTGAAGGCGGGGGAATCTCTCCAAATCCTGTATAGAGTATCAGATATGTGGAAGAAGATAAAAAGGAAATACCATACTGAGCATGTACAATTATGGCAAAGTTTAACAAGTTCTTCATATACAAGCTCTACGCATCGAAGGCTGGGTGCTTCTAGCAATTTTATTTGGGGCTTCACCAATAGATCAAACGCCGCTTCTGGAACAAAAAGGCTGGGCCGTGGACCTGTCGAATTCCGGATTGCTGTGCGGATGTCTTGATTATCCAAGCCTGCTGTAGAGTCTATCGAAGCAAGTGCATGGCCGAAGACGTCGTTAAAGATATAGTATATCCGTGCGCCACCAGATAACTCCTTGGTGGACATGTCAACCTTGGTACCCTCGATGGATGCGATGAAGTCATGGGCGAATTGGTTCATAAGCCGTAGGATTAATGCTCCTTGCTAGCAGACGATAGGTATCCGAGCAAGCCACATAATTTAAAGCTTCCACCCACCTGATTTTTATCACCGAAGATAGCGGCGTCGCCAAACGAGTTAAGTTCTTGCTGTGCTTGACCCATCAGGGTATTCAAACGTGCCTTCATATCGGGGAGTTTCTCCCTTATGTGGTTTATCAACACCTGCGGACATTGTAGTTTGAAATCAAATAGGTTTCATCATCTTGACACACCTGATTCAGCGTCCGCGCAAGATACTTCGTGCCGTTCTTGTGAGCAATATTCCGATACGCAGCATGGTTTTTAAAGAACTCGGATTCCGCATCGAGAGCATCCGTCATACTCTTCTCCGAAATGATATCCTGCTGGCTTCTGTTGACGACGGCAATGAAACCTAGTTTAAGGGGATATACGCGTCCGGTCAGAACATCAAGTGCATTCGTTCCAGCGTCCATGATGTCAAGCTTGGTCAAGACGCCTATCGTCCGGCGACCTTGGGGATCCACACTTCGTGCGAGCTTCAACGAATCTGAGTTGGCGAGGTCAACATTAGCAGGGGAGACAGAAAGGATAACACTTTGGAGCATATCAATTCGCCGTCGTAGAGAGGCAATTTCCAGCATACCTGTTCGGTTTTGAGATATACTCCGTGACCAGGCTTCTGATTTGGCGTTCGATATCACTCGGCTGGTCGCCGACCGGTATCTTGAGCGGGCATTAACTAGCTGCGGATATGCTACGACGTGCTAGAACGAATACACACCTTTGTCAGCCCTGGCAAATCCACCAGGGTGAGATCCAAGACATCGGGGCTGTATATCCGGAGTGAAATGGGTAACCGGCTTATTCCCTTATTCTGTCCTGCAACGCGGTAGGTCTCTTGTTCTATCTCCCGACGAACCTCATTGAAATCGGTGAAGCGCTTGTCGATGTGAAGGAACTGTGCCCACTCGGTGTATGCCGGTGGACTGGAGGAAGGGTCCGGAACAGGTGTGTGAATGAGTTGAAGAATAAGTGGCCTCCGTGTGACAATGCCTTGACCACGGGGAAGAAAGTCCCGTCCGACGATGCTGCATACACGAGAGCGTCAATGTCAACGGTCGTGAAATGGGAGACTTGCGGTCGAGACGCACTTCTCCAGGACGCTTGACTTGCCCGCCGACTGGCTACCTACCTGAACAAAGATCAGAGCGCGGTTTTTCCCGTGTGCGAAATACGAGACTCACAACTACTAGCTGGGGCATGTCCAGCTCACCACCTGTAATAAATTCACAACTAGCGCCAACGCAAGACGTGGTGATGCGCACCAAGATTATGGAAGGTGTCCTGAAGACGGTTGACGAGCTTGATGAGGTCCGAGTCCATCTTGCAGACGTTCAAGTTGGCGAGAAGAAGGAAACGTTCTTATTGTTTCTTCCCGACCGCGCGAGGACGGGGCAAACGCGCCAACGCGTCGTCTCGGCTGCTTTGCTTTGGCTCTGTTTGGTCTACACTCTGTTTAACACGCAATGGTAGTTGCCAACAATCATTCTAAGTATCAAAATCTAGGACGACCTGTCTACTTAAATAGCCTTCGCCTTGACCAAGCCTAGTCACACAGCACCATGCATGAGAAGGAGAAATAAACACTGACGAAACCACTCACGCTCAACCTCGGAAATGGCATTCGTCAGGATATCCTTCTGCATCTTGTCGTCCTTGAGGCCATTCAGGACTTTTGCGATGACGGTCTTGGCGAGTTCAGCTTGTTCGCTCTCCTTCTGCTGTTGCTCGTAGCGGACCCAGCTGCCAAGAACAGATTTGAGTTCGCTGGTCAACGCGACCTTTTGGCGCTGCACGAAAGCCTCGTTCTCCAACTTGGCAGTCTCCTATAAAGCAGAAAAAGGGTCTAAGTTGGACTCGGCGTGCTGCAGTTTGGCGTGAGCTGACCTTCGAAAGGGCAAAGATACCCTGCGTGAGCGAAACGACGTCTTTCATCTGCTCAACCGAACTGATACGGTCCTTGACAGCCTGTGTGTGCCCGGCGCGCGCATCATTGAGGACAGACTTGATGCGCTCAATGTGGCCGTTTGCCCAGCCCTTGTACGGTTCTTGGATTGCCTACAAGGGCATCGAACACAAATTCTGTCATATGGACAACCCACATACCCGGTAGATATATGCAAAGAGAATGAAAGTGCCAACAGCAACAACAGTTTCTTCGTTCACGACGTAGATTTCTTGCGAAATAGCGGTTGCGAGAAGACCCGTTCCAAGAAGAGCTGCACCAGTCTTGGTGATGAGACCGGGAGAAGAGGGAAGGTTGTTGATGATTTCTGAGGCGCGTTCCGCTGGTGGAGGGGGGTTGGAGCTCATCGAACGGCTGCATATATGGTATTAGTATTGTTTAGAAGTAGAACATATGAACATACGCAGAAACGGCCCGAGGGCAAAGGTCGAGGGCTTGGACCACGCGGGGTCGGGCTGAAAGTATTATTGAGCTGACCAAAATGTAGACAGCAACGAAGTACTTACCAGACACCCTGAGGGTGTTTAGAACGATCCTGGACGCCATGAGTTGGGTAAAAACTAAAAAAGACAGAAAGTGTAGAGTACTCGTGACTAGCAATACCGTGGGAATAAAGATATCCCGACTTGCTACGAGTCACTTACTTGTCACTTGTCACTCCACTTCTCTGCCATCCAGATTGGCTTGTTCAAAAGGTACTTGCAACACATATTTGATGCGGCACTAGTGTTGGATTTTATACAGAAGATATTGATATTTGCAGGATTTCTGGATAACTGTGCCGATTACCTAGTGATTCCGCGATTGGGCCCACAGCAGCACGCAGCAAGCCCACTCGAGTACTCAGGAACAGGGGAACCACATGAACCACGTGTGCACATTGAATATTGATCGTCCAAATCGGTTCGACTGAGCGTTAACGCTGTACATCGCGATCCTCACGGCATCCTGGAGTTCCCATCACCCCCCCACCATATCGCTTCCATTTTACTCTTGTATCTCTTATTTCCTTTTCCTTGTTCTCTTCATAAACTTGAAGGGCAGGGCAACCATATGCAACCGGGACTATCTCTGACGAAACACTGCCTTATTGCTCGTTCCTGGCCAGACCATTCTGAGCGAGCGTTGGCAAATCGATCAAGGCACAAATTGTCTATCCATGGAAACGTGGTTGTCGACCTTCGTACCTTGCCATTCAGGGGATCACAGATAACTGCCCCGTCACGTTTATGATCCCTCCGGCTTTATAAAGGCGCTTGTCGCACGTTTCTTCTCATGTCAGTGCAGCGCAGTCGCTTTTCGTCAGTTTTGTTTCCGTTCCATGGGCTCTGCGACAGAACATCTACTCTCGTATCACGTCTACAGGATCAACTGCTTGATTGGCGACGACAAGATAGTTAAAGCGCATGATAAAGTCTCAGTCATGTGCGTCATTCGTCTTCCTCTGCGAAGATTCATGCCACCCGATCTCGCCCGAGGTTGGCGGGTCATGGCATTCATGCAACCGACTCATTACTTCATACACACCGTTTCTAGGTATTTCCTCAAGGCGACCCGCACCGACACGCAATGGCATTTCTCTCTGCATGTTGAAGGACCCAGCGGAACTATCCTTTGTCGAGTGTCGTCTGGTTATATAGGACCCCCAACGATCTTCGACCTCTCCGAGCCGGGACCCATGCTCGTCGACATAATCCCAGACAGTCGGATGGTTCAGATAGAGACACGACGAGGAGCCCCTGAAGGAACCCGATGGTTTCGGGGACCTGACGATAAAGAATATCAGTGGCGGTCGAGCAGATGTTTCTGGCGCAACGAAATGAAGGTTCGTAGGCTTCGGTTGTTCATGGGAAAATGAAATGGATTTCCGTACGGACCGGGAACGGAACTGCGTCACTAATTTACCACCCTCTTCTTTTACTGGCAGTGTTTGGACAGAGGGGGAGAGATCGTGGCTACCTATCGTGCCATCGCCATGTCCATATTCAAGGACGGAGAGTTGCGCATCTATCCGGTAGGGATTACTTGCCACCATTTTACAGTCGTCCATTAACTTATCGCGATTGTAGTCGGGCCGATTCATGACCGACCTCTTGGTCGCCACCAGCCTTGCGATGCGGATGCCCAGCCATTAGAAAGGAATTCGCGGAAACTCACATCCCCCATGGGCGCTTAATGTCCTTATGGGATGTTCTCACCTGCCACTTGCCTGCGCCCTGGTACCCATCGCACATCATTCTCAGCTGCTTCATGCGAGGACTACGCTTTGAGACTAAACAGGCACAGCACAGCCGTTTTTTCATGTGAAGGACCGGCTGAAATATCACTTCTCTCGTCGAGGAGACGGTCCGTTGTCACGCTTTCCCCGCGCTTAGGCTGAAATAGTACTGCTCCGCGTCCCCGTAATCCTTGTCGGGATGGGTCTGCATGGACCTAATTTGGCATCGACACGGAACGGATGATGGATTCCCGAGTAGGTTGGAACTAGTCTAGTCCTGAATCAGACAAATATCGATGGACAACCTCTGATCAGGAGCGCAATCCGCCGGCTTCTTGACCAGCTTCCCGGGATAGAGAGTCAGTCTTCATGATCGTAGGTCCAGTTCTGAAAGATTCCGCACTTTCCCACTACCCTACGGATCGCGTGCTCGGGATTTGGTATGCCCGTTACCCACAATACAGCATGCGTCTAGATTGCACCCTATGTATACACCGCACGCCGCCACTACCCGCCATACCTTTCTCACTTATGTGGAAACGTCAAACTCAAATACGATATTGGGATACATGAGGCATCTCTCCATCTTGTATATCATATCCCGGACACATCTCTCTAGCAGACAGCGCGGCACTTCGCTAGTCTCTTACGACGACGTGAAACCTGTGTTTCGGATTCTGTCTTCTCTGCTTACAGGCTCGCTCATTTCTGTCTCATGAGCTCGGAGCATCATCATGACTATCAAAACCAAACGTTCACCATACAGTGGGATGGCTACCGAGTCACGTCCGTTGTGTTTTCACGTCTATCGAGTCGGCGGCATCTGGGGCGACGACAAGATCGTCAAGGCCGACGACAGACAAACGCCCAGGTGAGCCTTTCGGATCGCGCATGTATGCTCGTCACAAGAAGGAAGGAACCACCGTATACTCCTTCCTTACGTCCAAGTGACTCCATTCGCACATCGGAACCAGACCTGCGTTTGAGCCCCGGCGCGCACACGTATGGACATCCGTGTTCTTATTCTTATTCCTGTCGGTCGGTCGATCGACGTCTGTATTCATCGCTGACCAGCCGAGGCGTTGTCGCGCGAACAGATATTATCTGAAAAGCACCCGGCTTGTCGCGAGATGGCGATTCGCACTCCACGCTGGCGGAGTGCCGGACGGCCTTCCGATCTGCCATGTCAAGTCGCCGTACCTCGGACCTCCCATGGCCGCGACCGATCCAGGCCCGATAAGCATCACATGGACCGCCCGCGCCATCGGCATAGACATCGGCGCCGATCCACTCATAGATGATGAAAGACGAGAAAGACACTGGCAGGCGGACACTGTCCATGTGCGTCAGCAGAATGGATCACTCCGGGCGCCGGGCGGAATGTATTCGTTCAGGGGTCCTGACGACGGGGAGTATCGTTGGCGGCTGAGACCGCGATCGTGGGGGAGCAAAATGGAGGTACGCCAACCTTGCTTCGAGGAGATCACGTTGGCTGAGGATGGTTTTCCGCCGTCGTCCTGGCGTGCAGTGCCTCGATTCCCGGGATCGAGTCGTAGCTACGTACCGCATCACGTTCTTTGCACTGTCAAAGGACGGGGAGTTGCGTATCCATCAGGTGTGAGAGTTCTGGCGGTTCCCGTTTGATGCTACTTACGGAGACGGCAGCGTGCGCAGTCCATGGCTGACCTCATCGTTACGACCTGCCTCGCCATGCGGACACCAGATCATTAAAAATCCAATTTACCCACGCTTCGGAACTCATCCTCTTCCGTTCCTTCTTCTTCCTTGTCTCAATGATATCATAGAAATGACCCGAATGGCTCAAGTAATAGTTTACCCATGAACGCTGCAGTAAACAGCCTAGTGTTTCGACGGTTGGAGAGCTCTTGAGTGTATTTTTCGGGAAACTGGACTCTCATAGGCCCGGGGGTCTTTCCAGTTGCCGGCATGCGGCCCGTATGCACGAACAGGCTGCGGTGCTGTCACGGCACGCTGGTGTCCTGTTGTCATCAAAACTTTCGATTAGATAGATAATTAAACTACTTACGCTCACAATCAACATAGAGTCCGCATAACCACATGGTGCCCAAGTCAAAGGCACCGAAAGAAAGGATCAACTCGGCAACCAAATCTGATGCCGTGTCATTGGTTCTTCCTCACCGGCCTCACCTTTACATGCCCTTCTCTGCCACCTCAGCCGCATTCACGAGTTTCGTTGCAGAAAAGGGGGGTCCGGGTCACTCATGTCACATCAACGTTGGCAAAAACCCAGAATCGGCGACACTTGAAGAAGTATCCTACCTTCGTCTTTCCTTCAAGGACGATGTCTCTGCATTCCTAGTTGAAGCAGGCGGGGAAGCGGTTGCGTTCATCGACGGTGCATGTTGAACCTGACTGATCATGGAACGACTACCCCTCTGGACAACTGTGATGTCTTCTTATAGTACAAGAAGGTGGGTGCACCATCTGGTCGGGAACGTAGCCTCGAATCAGGGGCAGGTAGACCTTCATGAGAGCTTTGAAAGTCGTCGCCTGCCCACTAGTACTGTTTGAGATCATGGCCATCTGGGAACCACCTTAGAGCCAGAGAAAGGGGAGTTGTTCAAGCTCACACCTGGCTCCGCTAGTTCCCAACTGAATGGAAAACATGGGGAACACGCATCTGACAATAGTCTAACGGATGAAGATTCCACAGGGCGGATTGTACAAATTGCAAAGCATTCTCATCGTATCCCTGTCTACACGAAAGAATATCAACCATAGACAACTTGAAACTCCACAATGCCTTTACCACACATGGCGAAACGTCATCCCTCGAAAAGTCTTCCCCAGTTCGAACAGGGTCGCAAGCTGGCCATCGTCGACGCCATTCTTCGCCGCTGACTCTAGGAGACGGTGTCGCATGGCCTGCACCTCCTCCGTTGTCAAAGTGAGCGTGTCGTTATCAACCTGGTCTCCATTGAGGCGCCGAACGGGACCACCGTCGATCATCGCAGAGTCGGTTCGCGGAGCCAAGTCCTTGTTCACTTCTCCAGTCGAGTGGTCGTCGGAACCCACCACGCCTCGGTCGGCTAACATCTCGGTATCTGATTCTGATTCGTCCTTGATCGCCCTAAACGGGTATTGTCTTGCGGTGCTAGCGGCTTCGCCGTCCTTGGCGTCTGGTCGTTGGGGTGAGACTGGATACACGCGGATTCGAGCACGATCCGCAAAGCTGATCTTCTTTGGCGTCTTGACTTTGTTGTCCGTGCGCTTCACGACCGACAATATCGTGTCTGCGTGTCTGGAATTCGAGTTCGTGCCGTTCGCGCCTGCGAAACGCCCACATTCCCTAAGTGGCTTGGTAAAGTCAATCGTGCGGACGTCTGGTGCTTTCCGCGGTGCGTCGCCAGAGGCGATTGCCGAGGGTATATAGACTGATTTCGCGAGACGAGCGTCTTCAGGAAATCCTTGATATGCTGCGGCCGGCGGCTCTTTGTCGGCGATAGGCTTGCCGGGCGCGTCGAGCAATCGTGTCGGAGTCGTCATACGACTTGGACCACAGGATGCACTAGCCTTCTCGTGCCGATCATCCTCGTTTCTGGATTCGCCATGATCCTGGAGCCAGTGGAGAGTCCTCGTCGCTTGCATCGCCTGTTCGATAGATATTCCGCTGTCTGGACTAGGCGAGGGATCGAACCGAAGCTTCTGTTGCTTTCTCGGTCGTACTGGCATGCCATATTTATCGAATCCAGAGTACACGAGGGAGCCGCTCGGGGAGTCAAAGAAGGCTTGTTCTCGATTGCGTTTTCGTGGTATGCCCGTAGGGGTGCTTGGGGCGTCAGAGGTTTTGGCTGGCATCGGTCCAGATTCGATGGAGCTGCTTGGTTGGGGTAACGGTAATGGAACATACGCCGCTTGTAAATGGTTGATCAACTTGTAAGGTGGTCCAGGAACAAAGCTATCTATCGAGTGGAGAGCATTCAAAGTCAGGGATGTAGTCGGATAAAGAAGGGGGGAGAGGCAAATGAAATGGCATACCATCTAGAATATACTCTGCAATAGGTACTCGGAAGGCTTCGTCAACGCAATGCGCTATCCATCCTGCGTGGATCACCTACAACATGGTAAAACGTTTCAGCGCATACATTCAGCCCTGTCTCGTGTGGAACACCCTATATGCGCACCACGACAGACTTGGCTGATAGCCTCGTCACCCACGGCTCTGAAGGGTCAGTCGCAAAGAAATACCGAGCTCGTGCGTCCAAGGCCATTCCAGAGGAAATCTCTCCGCCATGCGTTACTTGGTAGCTGGTAGTGTGGAGCCTGAGTAAGGCGAAGCTGTTTGACACTTACCCCATCTCTCTGTGAAAGCCCTCGGGACAGGATTGCTGAAATATGCTGTAGTACAGTCTGAGTGGTTGTGCAAGCGTCTCAGTTGGCCATGCTGCTCACCGGATTCTCCTGAGAATAGCCCGCGTTCTTTGGAGGGGTCGGTAGTCTGTATGCCCAGCAATCGCTTGAGTTTGTTGAACATTGTAGTAACGAGCAACCCCTTTATTTGGCAACGTTGACCTCGTCGTCATCATGATGGACCTAAAGCCTGTCCGTCTTCCCGTCGAAGAAAACATAAAATTGAAGGTATGATTTGGTTGATTACATATTACTTTCTGTGAACGCCACCCCCCCATGGTACATCGTTGACACTTGCATTGTAAAACTATCGTCTGACGTGTCTCACCGTAACATCGTTCTCTCCCTCCAGGTTCCTCCACCTCAACGTGGTGGCCCGCGGTACAAAGAAAAGTATGTACTGTCCATAGCATATTCACCTTGTCTAACTCATGTGTTCATCATTACACAGGTTCCAAGCCCTGCGTGAAAAGTATGATCAGGTCAATGCGGTACGTTGGCGTGTTTTCCAGTCCTATGCTGAACAACTAATGACCATACCCCCACTTCCTCCTTCCGTACCTGCCACATTCGCTTTCCTCTTTTCCTTGGTCTCGAAAACACTTCACAGCAACACGACGAGTACCAGCGCGACCTCGTTACCGCCAATGCTTGCATACGGAAACTCCAGTCAGAGAACGAGTACGTATCTTCGTCCCTTCTTGCTTTCACGACCACGCGTGTCACCTCATTTTTATTCATTTTCTCTATCCACGTCTAGTCTCCTCCTCGACGCCATCAGCATCGCGGTGCCCGCCACCCCGTCCTTGATACACCTCATCCGTCCCTCCCCGACGAGCACCTCCCCTTCTATCCCAATGACGTCATACACACATCCTCCTTCGCACCCGCAGTCCGCCGTTTCTATGAACGGACACGAATATGACCATGCGGCGAACGGGAGGTACCGCGATAGAGAGTACGAGCCATTAGAGGTACGGCTTCAAATTCTTAGATATTCTCCTTTTGCCATTGCTCCCCGAATGTTTGACTGAATTCTACTGATTAGATGGATCCCGTCGACCGGTCGCAGGATCCTTCTCCCCACGGATCCAGCGTCAACGGGCGGCCAACGTGATGTAGGATTCTGACTCTGTTGCACCGCGCGTGGACATCATAAAAATCCTATTTCATTCTCGAGCATATGTAGTGTGATGAGCATCAGTATAAGTGCTGCCCGGGAACCTGAATACAGTCAAGGGGGGACGGGGTACCTTGACTTTAAACACGACCTCTGGGGTTGCTTTTGGAGGTTCAACTTGAAGCACTCACCCTTTATCCGAGAGCGTAAGCGAGAAAGCAGCCGCATGCATGATTCGCCCCAGACCTCCGGAAGAAGTCGATCAAACTCGGAATGAACGCGGTCTCCGAATCCTCCGACCACGGAACCGGATGTCGGATGTAGATGGGGATCGATCGAAGTACACTTCTCTCCCACTTCCTCCCTCGCCCTCACAGTGACTACTACTTCAGCTCCATCGATTCTCGACAATACTTGCAATCCAGATATGGAGACAAACACAGTGACAGGCAGTTTTGAAAACATCGAAGAGAAATTTGGCCGCTTCAGGATCCTTATCATTGGGCGAGCGAACGCTGGCAAGACGACTATTCTCCGCGCGATCTGTAACACTACTACCGAAAACCCTGAGGTCTATGATGGAAAGGGAAACAAGGTGCGTGACTGGTTGAATATATTATGAATGACTAGTAAATCAAACCGTGCGACTAGGTCAATCTGACCCAGGTCGAGGGATCCAAGGGGGTGAGTATGACTTGTAACAATGTTGGACTCTGACACAATGAGGTGCATCTTTACCAATGCACGCTAGCGTGGAATGCACGACACTGAAAATGAATTGATTTTCCTGAGCAATGACAAATTCGTCTTTCATGACTCGCGGGGCTTCGAAGCTGGTTCTGTAGACGAATTCCAACGACTGAAGAAGTTCATCACGGATCGTGCGGACACGACATTTCTCAAGAAACGGATTCATGCCATTTGGTATAGCTCAGTGAGCTGTGCGGGAAGAATCATTGACTGGTCATCTTTAAATAGGTACTGTATCCCGATGGATAAATTGGGTCGCTCAATCCAACGGTCCGAGGAAATGTTTTTTAATGAATGTGATACCAAAAATGGTGACTGCATTATTGGAAAGGTTTTCTTGAGCTCATGACTTGTCCCAGTGCCTGTTATTGTGTTGTTCACCAAGTTTGATGCATTGTTGACGGTAGCCATGGGTGAACTAACTGGTGATGATCGAAGGCTGCCACGAGAGGAGAAAATAGCAAAGGCACATGGGCTCATAGATGGAATTTTTGACAATGCTAATATATGGGGATGTCTATCTCAATTGAACCATCCACCCAACTGTAGTGTTCGGATTGGAGGTATGTATTCTGTTTTCTGATAAAATCAGCTCATGGAATTTGCATAAATGCAAGGAATGCACAACTCAAATGAGGGGTGTAACATACTGCTGGAAAACACAGCAGAAGTTCTGAATGAGGAGGCTTTGCAATTGTTATTTGTTACTGCACAGGAAACAAACATTGCATTGTGTATCAGACATGCAGTTCAAGAGTAAGTGCTTAAAATTGAATGTTCTTTCAAGGCAGATGCCATAATCTGAAAAGTGTTGTATCTTGGTTAGACAAGTCACAGCACTCGACACTTCTTGGATGGCAAATTAAAAAAATTGATCCTGAAAGACTTGCAAGATGGTTTCCACACTTTTGGGTGAGATAAATTCTCATGATTCAAGATGAAACACAAAAGCAGGGATATGTTAACTAATTGTGTTTCAATATGGAAATTATAGAAAGTAGGTTGTTCATGTGTGCAAATGTGTGAAGATGGTCATTATTTGATTCATATCATAATTCTGTTCTGGAAATGGCAGTATGTCAGTACTGTCTGGAATGTACCAGAGAGTGGTGATGCTGATGATTCCATGTTTACTCATTCTTCATTCTGCTTTGGAGATGATAGGATATAAGTTGTGCTTGGTGGAATGTACCAGAAAGTGGTGATGCTGATTATGCCATGACCACAAATTCCATATTCTGGCCTGGAAATGACAGTTTGTGAGTTATGCTTTGTGGAATTTGCCAGAGAGTGGTGATGTAGATGATGCCATGTCCATCCATTCCTCATTCTGCTCTGGAAATGTCAGTACATATGTGAGTTGTGCTTTGAGAGTTGTGATGCTGATAATTCCATGGTCACTCATACTTCATCTTTCCCTGGAAATGACAGAGAGTCAGTTGTGCTTTGTGGAATGTGCCAGAGAGTGGTGATACTGATGATGTCATGTCCACTCATATTTCATTCTGCTTTGGAAATGACAGGAAGTGAGTTGTGCTTTGTGCCAAAGAGTGGTGAATTTGATGATGCTGATGATGCCATGTCCACTCATTCTGCCCTGGAAATGACAGTTTGTAAGTTGGGCTTTGTGGAATGTTCCAGAGGCTGATGATACCATATCCACTCATTCATCATTTTTCCCTGGAAATGACAGTATGTGAGTTGTGCTTTAAGAGTGGTGATGCTGATGATACCATGTCCACTCATACTTCATTCCACTCTGGAAATGACAGAGAGTGAGTTGTACTTTGTGGAATTTGAGAGTGGTGATGCTGATGATGCCATGTCTGCTCATTCTTCATTCTGCTCTGGAAATGACAGGGAGTGAGTTGTGGAATGAAGAAAGTGTCAGAGAGTGGTGATGCTGATGATCCCTCATTGATACTTGGAAATGACAGGATGTGAGCTGTGCTCTGTGGAATATGCCAGAGAATGGTGATGCTGATGATATCATGTCCATTCATTCTTCATTTTGCTCTGAAAATGACAGGATGTGAGTTGTTTGTAGAATATGCAGGAGAGTGGTGATGTCATGTCCACTCATTCTTCATTCTGCCCTGGAAATGATAGGATGTGAGTTGTTTTTTGTGGAATAGATAATGCTGATGATGTCATGTCCACTCATTTTTCATTCTGCTCTGGAAATGACAGGATGTGAGTTGAGCATTGTGGAATATGCCAGAGAGAGTGGTGATACTGATGATGTCATGTCCACTCATTCTTCATTATGCTCTGAAAATGACAGGCTGTGAGTGTCCTTTGTTATGCCAGGGAGAATGGTGATGCTGATGATGTCATGTCCACTCATTTTTCATTATGCTCTGGAAATGACAGGCTGTAAGTGTCCTTTGTGGAATGTGCCAGAGAGTGGTGATGTTGATGATGCCATGTCCATTCATTCTTCATTCTACCATGGAAATGACAGCTTGTGAGTTGTGCTTTGTGGAATATGCCAGAGAGTGGTGATGGTGATGATGATGCCATGTCCACTCATTCTTTATTCTGCTCTGGAAATGACAGTATGTGAGTTGTGCTCTGTGGAATGTGGCAGAGCATGGTAATGCTGATAAATTATGCCATGTCCACTCATTCTTAATTCTGCTCTGGAAATGACAAGGAGTGGGTTGTGCTTGTAGAATGTGTGAAAGAGTAGTGATGTTGATGATGCCATGCTCATTTTGTGCTTATTCTACTTTTGGGAATTATAGTTTGTGAGTTTCACTTCATGGAATTATCCAATGAGTGGTTACAGTAATGATACTATGTTCTCATTTTATTTTGCAAATGACAGTGTGAGTTCTGTATAATATTTCTTGCACTAGCAACTCAATGCATTTACATCAAATGTTTAATTTTACATTTATAGATGGTTTGTTGTTTATCATACTTCTTCATTATAATGATTCAATTCCATTATGTCTTGGTTTATTCAGCTGGTGGGCTTGCCATTATATTATATTCTCATAAACATTTTCATGGACTTGAATCTGTTTGTGATTAATTATAGACTGTGAGTCATATTTTACAATTTACCTATACAATAACAATTTGATAATTTTTTTGTATGATTGTAGGAGGTATATTTCATATCATGGAATATGATTTAGCTTTATCCATTAATCATGTACATTTTTCAATTTTGATAGGAGGTACATACTATTTTTATCTTCTGTTCTATTTACTAATTGCTGTAAAAATTTAAGGCTGTAAGTCATTTTTAATATCATATATTATAAAAATTTAATATTTCCTGAAAATGTTGTTTTATTACCTTCAGGATGTAAGTTTTTTTACTTTATTGTTGGAAAACTTGAATATCTGATCTTCAATCTGATCCAACTTATTGTAGTCTGTAAGTGTTCATCATATAAAGTGATCCATATCTCATTGTCATTTGTGTTACGTTCCTCGTAGCTTAGCTAACCCCTTAGCTAACCCTCTCGGTTCCCACACGGTTCGCTCCTCCGTCCCTCTCCTTTTCCTCGATCTATCTCCTCTACGAGTTATCTTATCTTATATAGACGCCTTACGCGTCTATCTTATCTTATCTTCCCTTCTTCTTCTAGGTCACGTGACCTGACGTCACTCATGATATCATCCCCAACATGACGTCATGCCCTACGCCCTACTGACATCACCATTGAAGGCGACCTAGATCCAACAAGGACTATGGCACCTCAAAAGCACTAAGACAGATGGGAGGGAAAAGTATAGGATGGAGGGAATCCAACCAGAACAAGACTGGCTTGTTCGGTTGCTGCATTCAAGTATTTATACTACTGATACATGCGCACAGACCAGCTTAGGGCCGGTCTGGATAAGCTGTGCTAACTATTATGGTAAGTGTCCAACGGGTGCTACCAAGATAAGTCACGTGATTAGCGGCTGTGCAAGTCACGTGATGTCGAAAGGTGAAAGATGAGTTTCGAAAGATGAAGTATAAAAGTGGTCACGTGATGCTGACTAAGCAGGTCACGTGACTTAGAAAAATAGGAAGTGAAGAGAAAAATGAAGAGATTGTAACAACCATCAGTCAGCACTTACGCATACAGGTTAGGGCAGGCGTTATGACATGGTCCGTGCACCATCTAGCTAGGTATATATAGAGTAGCACTTGTACTTCGATACCTCAGTCTAGTATTTTTACCTCTTGTCTCATAGTCCCCCCGAGCCCTCCCGCGGCTTGTGCGACCCTCGACAGAGTCTCTATCTGCCACCGCTCTCACTCGTCTCTAGCAAGACAAGTTGCTGCGACTCTACAGCAGTAAGCACCGTGCGCATACGATCCCCGACGCTAACGGCTTCGCCCTTATCGTTTCCATATTCCCGTCTTCGAGTTCCTTTGTAGGTTGTTAGGTTTGCTAGGTCGTTCTAGCACTCTCCCAGAGTCGGTGCTTCACAATTTGTAGATGGTGAATCTCTTTCACCATTTTTATTTTCATATTGTAATATCCATCATCTATTATCTTCAGATTATTCACAACAAGACAGTATGTAGATTCATTCTATTGCCTTCTGGATGTAACATCTCATTATTTAGTCCAATGTTCATCTGAGTCAATCTTCCCTTCTGGATACTGATCATACAGTAAATTCATCATCTGTTTCACTTTATAACAAAGTAAAATTGAAAACCATAGCATGCTCATGGTACATGGCAGCAAGTTCTTCTACAAAGTGTTGGTATGTTTTTTTTTCTCTCTTTAGAGGATTCTTGTTAAGATAATGCACTGCTTTTCATTTTATAGATATCATTCTTATTCTGGAGCACTCCTTCTATCTCTTCCACCAACAAGGTCTTCAGCCACTCACATCTGCTGCTGAGAAATACAAGGCATCACACATACCTGCAGAAGTGAAATTAGCTATGAAAGAAGTTTTCAATAAATATAGAAAAGCATCTAAGAAAGACAAGATTGGGATGATCTTATTCAGAACCGGATGGGTATGTCAAACATACTGTATCTTAAATATTTCATTCAATGACCAGTATATTTATAGCATAACTATGAAGGGCTTCTCATGAAATTTAGAACAAGTTGTTTTCAGAAAGAAAAGCAGACAACAAAAAGGAAAGAAACACAATTTTGCAAACAAAGAATCTATAGAATTGTACCAGTGATTACTCATGTGCACCAGCTACTATCATGCCACAAATTAAATGTTTGTAAGAAGGCATGCAGCATAAACAACACAAAAAATCATGACTTGATGTCTGGCATGAAGTGTAAGGTAGATTAGATTATGCCCTGATTTACTTGTCCAGGTCAAATTTGAAAGACATCAAACTTGTATCTACCAATGAACCAGGGGGGAAGTTGCATGGTGAGAGCATATAGGCAGCCAACCAATCCCATCTCAATCTGCTACAGACCATGTAGATGTGCATTACTTATCTATATATCACAATTGCTGCATCTCAACAAAGGTACTTTATCATGTCTTACATTTTTTCCATTATCTTTGTAGCCCAACATGGACTCCATATCTAGTTCCACCTCACTGGTACTTCTGATGTCTTTTTTTACTATGCAGGCTGTGTATGTTTTCTTCTTATCACAATTCCTTGTTGCTTGCCTCATGGCCTGACCTTATGACTCATTCATTTCTTACCCTCATGACCAGAAGAGGCAAGGAACCACCTCATATAGCAGGCACATGGCCATACAATCGACCGACCGACCGAACACAACTCACAGCTCATGAACTCCGAACCCGAGAACGAACATGAGACCGAGACTCCGAAGGCCACGGATAGTGACCACTCCACCCTGCCCTCTCCCCAACTTTCGCTTCGAGCTCCCTCAACATCGCCACGCCCTCTCGCCGTCCCGATATCCCAACAGCTCCACCGGCCTCCTCTCCACCTCGCATACGTGCTCCACGTCCGCCGCAACGACAAACCCGCGCAACACGTTCGTGTACAGGCCTAATTCACGTTCCGCTGTGCTGCGTCGTCGTCTCCTCTTCCGTAGGCGAAGGAGCAGAGGAGTGGGAGGGCACGGGTGCGACTGAGGACTTGGTATGAGGTTATGAAGCTGTGGAGGGCGTGAGGGGACGGCGGCGTGGGTGATCGCATGGCGGCGCGTAGCGAGCGAAGGCGGGCTGCCAGCGCTGCGATGTCGTCAGCATGTTCTGTGAGATCCTGTTACATTCAATACTGACGGGATGGCTGGTGACATCTTGCTCATGCCAGGAAGGATACGCTCCCCGGATCCGGTCCATAGCCTTTGGTCGATCTAGAGCGTGTTTAGCGGCCATGTTGAGTGTGAATCAGGTATGTAGATTCCGCGCGACTGTGCCGTCGAGATGAGAGGGAGAGCGGCTTCTTCCTTTCCCCCGAGAGCGAGCGTTCTGACGGCAAGGCTGTATGCGCCAGCAAGCAAGTCCGACGGGGGGTTCACGCCCTTCTTTGAGTCGTAATCAATGCATCCTCCAATTGTCGCAAAACACGTCTCCACGACGGACGGTCGAGCATAGCGCGCGATTATCGAGACGGCCTGCATGGCTGCGTCTCCAGAATGATACCCCTTGAAGGCAAGCACGAGACCGAAGCGATACATGAATGAGGTTGAGATGATCCATCGACCGAAAAAGTCTCTGCCGGATGAATATCCACTGTTCGTGCCTGTCAGGCGTCGCATGCGACAGCCGCCTCCGAATCACTTCGCTGGCCCGATTCAGGAGCGACCGTTTCGGCATCGTCAGCGTCGGCGTTCGCGCGTTTCTTGTTGCTGTTGGCAATGATGTCGACGCTCCTGCTGCCGAGGACGACGCGATTGTCGGTGGTGGTATCGTCGTTGTTAGACGTGCACCCGCTGAACCTGGTCAGTATCCCCTTCGCGTCCCTGTTCCCATCCCTCCACCTGCCACATTCCCATCCCCACCTCAGCCATCCCCATACTCATATCAGCGAATCCTGACCCCGAGCTCCCGCTACTCGGACCGCGAACGTGGGTAGCGAGCGACATGAGCGAATGATCCGACGTTGGCGACGTTGATCCCACACTCTCGCCCACCCAGGCCCCTGTTTGTTCTCTTCCCAGCTCCATTGCCTTCCTCGGCGGCGAAGAACCCGAACCCGGACGTCGTGCCGAGACAGAGCGCGAAACAGAACCAGCAATAGGACTCAGATTCGGACTATCAGTACTAGGACTGACAGGGGACCCAGCACCAGACTCGGATCCCCGGTCTGAGCCCGTCAGACTCATCACAAGGTTACTCCGCCGGGCGTTTTGCGTATTAAGCGACGAAAAAAATGTTTAGCGAGTGCGACCGGTCGAGCCCGTTCAGATTGAGGTGCGTGCGTTTGGTCTCGTCGCCATCGTCAAAGTTTTTGCTGCCACTGGCACCAGCGCTGCCGTTGCCTTCTTCGGTTTCGAGCCAGACGAAGGGAACGCGCGTTTGTGGGAGACCGGCCGAGTGGGGTGGCATAGGGGAGTGCGATCTTTGGTTCGGGGTGGCCTGTAAAAAGATGAGCATCACCAACATAAATGCAAGAGAGAGACTGACGTTTAGGTAGGAGCACTTTCCGAGGGGGTTCTAGCGGGAGATCTGGTCCATGTCGAGGAACGAACAACCAGTGATGCTTTGTGGCGGGAGGGCCGGCATGGGTGGCGATGCTTCGTGATTGATGACAACGATCGTGCCGGTGTCGTCGAGGTCCTGGAGGGACGGCGAGGGTGTCTGGGTCGTCCTCACCGTCGCTGGGAGCGATTTCTTGCTCGAGATCGTCCAACTTGATGGCCATCTTCTCTGCTTCGCGCCATGCTTCTTCGAGCTCCTCCTCGAGAGTCTGCACTGCGGCGATGGCGCGTGCGAGGTGTCGTTCGTGAGCCTTGTTGGGTTTCCTGAGGGCGATTCCAGGCACCGAGGCCTGGTGCTGGTGTTGTATGACCTCTATCTGGGACTGCTGGTCTGAGAGGGATACGATGGATGAGAGGAGGGCATCGCAGGTGTCGTAAGCACTACCAGTCTGAGCCGATGCGGAGGAGATGGCATTGAGGGCGTGGATGAGCATGGTGCGGCGACCGACTTCGAAGTGCCATCTTGCCTGTGCGGCTGCGCGCTCTGCGTTGAGGCTTCTTGTTCGTGGACGATGTCGACCTCGAGCGCTTGGAAGGGAGAGGAGGCGGACAAAGGACTCGCGGCCTCTGCGACGGATGGCTCTGGAGACGATCTCTTGGAGCTCGGTGGAGGAAAAGGAGGTCTGAGCGGGGGCGGTGGGATGAAGGCGGCGGGTGCAGATCTGGGAGAGTGCGGGGGAGGAGGGGACGGGAACGGACTAGCAGTAGGTCGACGCGAGGGAATTTCTTTGTATTAGCCAAACTGAGTAGCAACGCTGATTACGCTGTTATCTCGTGTCCTCGATTTATTTTCACCCCGAGCACATGGGGAGCGTGCACCGTACATACTAGAGGTTGAACGAACATGAAGTGGCCTCAAAAGTTTCCGGCTAGTGCAGTGATAAGAACATGGAGCTTCTGAAAATATTATGGGGAGGCTTACCTGCAAGTTAGCGTTAGGAAACAGAGACGTTTGGCGGTGACACTTAAGGTGAATGGGTACATGCGGTAACATGCCACTCAAATATTGTGTGAGTACCGGGCTGGTCGCTGGATTTGATATTTGATATTTGATCTGCGCGTGAGAACCGAAGTGAGTCCCGCCGGCGGCCGCCAGAGCGTAGTGGTTTGTCTTAGCGTTTGGCAGTAGTTCGGTTTCGCACCCGCCCACCACTACTTCTCTCAGCTCACGGCCAGATATTCGTCCGGCTCATATTTGTCCGACGCTGCGTCACTCGACACCTTAGACTGTCATGATGAGTAACTTGCGCTGTGCGGTGCCCGGCCCGCCCACATGGCAGATTCGGGTCTATCTCAGTGACACCGCGCTCACGCATCCTTTCACCCCGGCGGTCACACAGCACGATTGTACAGATCTAATTCGATCTATCCAAGATTAGTACACCGATACATTTGACCTGCCATCAGATGGTCCGCGTTACGAACAGACGGGCAAAGATGACGCCTTTCGTATCGCATCTGACACTCTTTTGTCGACTCTCTCACACATCCCTATTGAAGCCATAAAGCCCTCTTTTTGCAATCCGCTGTCATTTGGTACTTTTCCCTTCGAACCACCGACCACTAAGCACCTCAGGCTAGGCGGTCCGAGTGGAAGATCATGGTCATATCCAAACCAGACGGCGACGCGTCACTCACGTCTTCTCAGACCCCATCGGAGAAGGAATACACATCCCAGATAGAAGACGGTGTGAAATGCACGCCGAGCGCGGCAGTGTATAATGCAGATGTAGATGTCTCTGCCGTCGACGAGCGAAAACTGATGCGCAAGGTGGACTCACGCACCATTCCTTGGTTGGCATTCTTATATCTGCTCTCGTTTCTCGATCGGACGAGCATCGGGAATGCCAAGGTAGATATTCGTGGACCTTCCATGTTTCTTAGTTTCTCCTCCCATTGACGCACCCATTCACCACATCACCGACATAGTTATATAACATGGAAGCGGACCTCCATCTCACGGATACGCAATACCTGCTCTGTTTGACGATCTTCTTCGTCTCATTTGCCATTTTTGAAGTAAGTGGTCCCTTTGATCGTGCCCTCACTTGCTGTAATTCACCCGACGCCTGCCAAGGTTCCCTCTAACGTCATGCTGAAACGTTTACGACCCTCCATCTGGTTATCTTTCCTCATGCTGTCGTGGGGAATTATCATGGTACGCACAAAACGCACCTCGCATCAGCATACAATCCTAATCTAATCCACTTATCCCCTGGCACACTGGCAGACAATGCAAGGTTTCGCGACTAATTTCAGCAGTCTCATGGGTGCGTGATCGCCGTGTAATAAAGAATCCTCGTTTCCTGACTTCGTTGGTCCAACAGCATTGCGATGGTTGCTTGGCATGTTCGAGGCGGGATTTTACCCAGGCGTAGCGTACTACCTTTCATGGTACGTGACACTCGCCGATCGCTCTCCCCCAATGTTTGACGGTGCGAGATGATGAACGAATAGCTGGTACAAGCGCAACGAGTTCGGTCTGAGGCTCGCAATATTCTTCTCCGCAGCAACAGTGTCCGGCGCATTTGGCGGTCTCCTTGCGGTAGGCATACTTTATTCTGTTCTCCCTTCATCAGTGTCACCTTACTCGACGTGCGGAAATTGCTCCAGGTGGCGATCTCCAAAATGGAAGGCGTCGGAGGCAAAGCGGCCTGGTCTTGGATATTCATCATCGAGGGCCTCGTCACCGTCGTCGCGAGCGTGCTCTCATTCTGGATCATCGTCGATTTTCCAGACAATGCCACGTTCTTGACTGAGGCGGAGCGCACCGTCGTCATCCGGAGACTGCAGGAGGACAACCAATTCAGCGCGACGGGGGAAAAACTCAGGTGGAAAAATATCTTGGCAAGCATGACGGACTGGAAGACGCATATCTACCGTACGTCCCGAAACTTTTTTGTGCGTGATCGACGCGTTGGGGTGACCGAGACAAACGATCCAGTCGTGGTGTGGTCTGGAAGCGACATGCCTTTGTACGCCTTTGCGCTGTTCTTGCCGAGCATCATCTCACAGGTAAGTTAGGGTTTTGTCCTTGGGCTTTGTTTTTTGTTCTTGCTCTCGACCCTGGCATGTACTTATCCGCACAAAATTTGCCACTTCTGTTGATAGCTCGGTGAGTTGACCCTGTGCAAAAATCTCAAAGGATTATGGTTCTTATTCCGGGGGGGTTAGGCTACCAGGCGACCGCTGCAAACTTGTTGACGGTCCCAGTGTACATTGTGGCGTGTATATCCACCTGTACTGTCGGGTTTTTGGCCGACCGTTACGGAAACCGTGGACTGTTTAATTTGTACGTCCAAGTTAATGCTCCCATTTGACACCGCATGGATGACGATTCAATTGCGCCACTGCAGTACTTGCCTCGCTGTCGGTACGCCATTGGTTGACCGCCAAATTTAATCAACAAATACTGAATCGTTTTCGTACATACTTACAGCTGCGGTGGGGTACATCATTTTGGTGGTATCCCGCAACCCCACGCTCTCATACGTGGCGGTATATTTAGCAGCTAGGTGAGCGCGTTCCCCCTGCGAACGGTCGTGCGACCTGATTATCGACTTCATAGTGGGATCTATCCATGTATTTGTAAGTGATCACTGATCTGAGGCGGATGTTCACCGATGTTCACCGACGGACACATGCACGCAAATAGCCAACACATCGTGAGTGCAGATCCTGAATATGAGAATTCCCGTCGGATGTGCTCACATGTCATTACGAAATGCAGCTCATGGGTCGCGAATAACTTCGAAGGGTCGTATAAGCGCAGTGTCACCATCGGGATGGTTGTCTCTGCGTACGTACATACCTGCTCTAAAACACTCGCATGCGTGACGAGCAGCCAACGTATTTTGCAGAGGGAGTATTCAGGGCGTGGTCAGCTCTAATGTCTACCGCGCGACCCAAACGCCGTGGTATCCCATGGGACATGGGCTCGTACTGATGTACATTTTCCTTGGACTGATCTCGACGGTAATTATGATAATTTTGCTCAAGGCAGAGAACGCACGACGGGACCTAGGGGAGAGGGACGAGGTGATTGAGGGTTCCGACGGGGGTTTGGAGGTGAATGGACGATTTCAGAGTGTGGAAGAGGCCAAGAGGGAGAAGGGAGATCGGTGGAGTGGGTATCGGTATACACTATGATGAGTCGGAAGAAAGACAGATCAAACTCAGGACACAATAGACTACCAATACGAAGATGAGTAAGTCTGCAATGCCTCGTTCCTGAAGGATCCTGGTCTAAACATGAGCACAATAGAGAATCAGGTGGCACCCAAGTCTGAAGTTCACCGACAACGGAGCTGCGGAGATAGATACTACAGATGATGGGGACTCGGGAGAGGCATTTTCAGCGAGAACCGTTGTGGCGGATTGCAATTTACGTTCAATAACTAATAAACTATGGTCCTCGGAGGAGTCGATGAAAGTCTCGACTTGAGCGGACGACCTAATACATCCAATAAGTACTTGCAAGATCTTTTTTACTGAACGTATACTATTTGTGCTCAACGCGGTGCTGGCCAGTGTGTCGAACTCCTACGCGATCGCATGCTGGCGTGGACAAGTGTGCCAGCGCGTGGTAATTTGAACGGATATCATAATGCAAGTAAGTAGTAAATATTACATAATAGATCTTCTGTCTGTAGTCTTCACCCTTCCCTTCCCCCAGGGCCACGCCCACTGGCACACGAATGCTCGACGTGTTCGTCTAGTTTCTAGCCTGCTACAGATCATGTCCCGCTCTTGATCAGATCGTCGTCTTTCCGTTTCTCTCTTCTCCGCTTACTCCTTCGTCTTCTCCAGCAATTCTCAACAATATGCCAGCCTTTCCCTCCAAATTACTGGGTCAGGAGAACCGCCTTACAGCGTCCTCACATCCCTTATGGCCCTATCCCACTAGCAAATAATGTCAAATCCGCACAATCGTGATTCCCCGGAGATGCATCCTCTGCCAGCCTGCAGCTCAAATACAAGCTGCCGACTCCCAGCTCGTTGCAGTCGTGAGTCGCCACTCTTACCCTAGCTTTCGATCATGCTCACTCCCAGATGAACGATAGCGCTTTGGCACGGGTGGTACTAGCGTGACCAACAGCTCCGACTCGAGTTGCTTCAACGCAAGCCAGGGCGTCTCTCCCGATTTCCCTCACAATATCTACCCCGCAAACCAAGTCGTACAGTGCAATGCTAGCAGGTTGTTGTGGGATCCGTCTGAAGTACAGGAGTGAGTGTTTCTTCTCGTAATGGCTGGGGCGACCGTGGTTTCGGGACCGGAGGCAGTTCGCTTGAAGATGTTTCTGCAGGCCTTATCCGAACCACGGCGGGGCCTTTCGCTGGTGGTACTATCCTACGAGTATCAGCGGAACGACGAGTCACGGGTCAGTATGCAAGGTGTCAACGCGCGCATATACTCATCTTGATTTCCAGTTCCACTGACGTAGGCACCAGTTGGCAAGTTGCTTGGTTGTTTTTCTCGATCTGGGTCATTCAACTTCCGCATTCAGGTGGCGTTATCGGTGGTCTTGCAGCGATCGTTGCAAATCCGCGTCCAACCGCGCAGCAAGGAGCGAACAGTCGATCTACTGCATGGAGATCCCGAAGACAACGAGCCGCCGTACAACCACTAGCCACCGCCCTATCTGCAGCCCGAGCCCTACTCGTTTCCTCACCCATGATAACTCTCCCAGTCCCAGTCCCCGCCCCAGTCCATGCGAGGTGCGGGCACGCGGCACTCTATGGCCGGCTCTGCGTACTCTCGGATGTGCTCACGCGCTCACCCCACCACAAGACGGGTTCGCTGCGCCACCCTTCTCGGATCAGCGTTTTCATTTCTGTCTCGCGTTTTTCATCTGGCTGTACAGTCAACTGGCTTCACGCCTCGACTGATACAAGGATTTCCCAAAGATCAGTCTCGGTCTCGGGCGCGATCCCTCAAATTACTGCCTGCTCCACCCCACTCGACGGACGATCATGACATTCTACGCATGCCACGCCTTGCTACTGTGAATATGACGCCCCACCATCTCCTCTTTTCTCCGTACGTTTCTTTTTTTCTCTCCAACGCGTATTTTCGCTCGCGGACACTATGATCACGGACGACGTACATGTAAATACGTCGTTCTTTCATAAAGTCTCAATATGAAAAAACTTCTACATGTAGGCTGAAGCTGAAGCACTAACGGATTCTTCGAATCGGTGATGCGAGAGAGACGCATGGTTATGAACACACCACAAAGCGTCTCGAGGCCTAGGATCGATATCCGATCCCGGGCGTAAGGTGCAACCCCATTCAGATGCTAAGATCGTCTTTAAACGTGGTGCGGTCGCTGGCTAAAAATCGGGGTCTGTTGTGCAGTTCCTATGCCCGACGTGATGTTTTTTTTTCGCCACAAAGGTATTCTGATTGATGCCGCTGAACGTGGGCTAGGCTTCAAACATCAAGGGTCACTCTGTAGTTGCTCTGCATTGGGAAAGCGTGTTGTTCCCCGGGCCAGACCTCCAGAAGTTGAAGCCGATCAAATTCGGACGAACACGGTCTCCGAATCTCTGCGACCACGGAATCGGATGTCGGATGTAGATGGGGGATCGATCGAAGTACGCTTCTCCCACTTCCTCCCTCGCCCTCACAGTGACTACTACTTCAACTCTACGTTCCACAGATTAGTCGACATTACTTTGAATCCAGATATGGAGACAATCACGACAGGCGGTTTTGAAAACATCCAAGAGAAATTTGGTCGCTTCAGGATCCTTATCATTGGGCGGGCGAACTCTGGCAAGACGACTATTCTCCGTGCGATCTGTAACACTACCGAAAACCCGGAGGTCTATGATGGAAAAGGCAACAAGGTGCGTGCCTGGGTGAATATATTACGGATGACTAGTTTACCAAGCCGTGCGACTAGGTTGATCTGACCCAGGTTGAGGGATCTATGGGGGTGAGTATGACTGTATATTGGACTCTGACACAGTGAGGCGCATCTTTACTAATGCACGCTAGCGCGGAATGCACGACATTGAGAACGAATTAGTTTTCCCCAGCAATGACAAATTTGTCTTTCATGACTCGCGGGGCTTCGAAGCTGGTTCTGTAGACGAATTCCAACGACTGAAGGACTTCATTGCAGATCGTGCGGACACGACATTTCTCAAGAAACGGATTCATGCCATTTGGTAAAACTCAGTGAGCTGTGCGGGAAGACTCATTGACTAGTCATCATTCAATAGGTACTGTATCCCAATGGATAAATTGGGTCGCTCAATTCAACGGTCCGAGGAGATGTTTTTCAATGAATGTGATACTAAAAATGGTGACTGCATTGTCGGAAAGGTGCTCTCGTGCTCACAACTTGTCCTAGTGCCTGTTATTGTGTTGTTCACCAAGTTTGATGCATTGTTGACGGTAGCCTTGAGTGAACTGACTGGTGACAATCGAAGGCTGCCACGAGATGAGAAAATGGCAAAGGCACATGGGCTCATAGATGGAATTTTTGACAATGCTAATATATGGGGACGTCTCTCTGAATTAAACCATGCACCCACTTGTAGTGTTCGGATTGGAGGTATTCATTCTGTTTTTTGATAAAAGATTCAGCTCATGGAATGTGCATAAATGCAAGGGATGCACAACTCAAATGAGGGGTGTAACATACTGCTGGAAAACACAGCAAGAGCTCTGAATGAGGAGGCTTTGCAATTGCTATTTGTTACTGCACAGGAAACAAACATAGCATTGTGTATCAAATATGCAGCTCAAGAGTAAGTGCTGAAAGTTGAATATTCTTTCAAGGCAGATGCCATAATCTGAAAAGAGTTGTATCTTGTTTAGACAGGACATGGCTCTTGGCACTTCCTGGATGGCAAATGAAGAAAATTGATCCTAAAAGACTTGCAAGATGGTTTCCACACTTTTGGGTGAGATAATTTCTTATGAGTTAGATGAAATACCAAAGCAGAGATATGTTAACTGATTGTGTTGCATTATCAAAATTATAGAATGTAGGTTGTTCATGTGTGCAAATGCATGCAGATAATGATTATTTGATTTATATGATTATTTTCTCTGTGATTCTGACTGTGAATGGCAGTATGTCAGTTGTACTTTCTTGAATGTGCTGCAGAGTGTGGTGATGCTGATATGATATGCCATGTCCACTCATTGTTTATTCTGCTGTGGAAATGACAGGATGTGAGTTGTGGGATGTGGGATGTGCCAGAGAGTGGTGATGCTGATGATGCCATGTCCACTCATTCTTCATGCTGCCCTGTAAATGACAGGAGGTGAGTTGTTCTGTGTGAAATGTGCCAGAGAGTAGTGATGCTGATGATGCCATGTCCATTCATTCTTCATTCCACCCTGGAAATGACAGTTTGTGAGTTGCACTTTGTGAAATGTGGAATGTGCCAGAGAGTCACTGGTGATGCTCATGATGCCATGCCATATCCACACATCCTGTTCTGGAAATGACAGCTTGTGAGTTGTGTGTTGTGGAATGTGCCAGAGAGTGGTGATGCTGATGATGCCGTATCCACTCATTCATCATTCTGCCCTGAGAATAACAGGAAGTCAGTTGTGCTTTGTGAGATGTGCCAGAGAGTGGTGATGCTGATGATGCTATATCCACTCATCCTGCTCTGCAAATGACAGGAAGTGAGTTGTGCTTTGTAAAATGTGCCAGAAGGTGGTGACACTAATGATGCCATGTCTACTCAATGTACTCATTCATCATTCTGCCCTGGGTATCACAGGAAGTGAGTTGTGCCAGTGCTTTGTAAAATGTGCCAGGAGTGACAATATTGATAATGCAATGTCCACTCATCCTTCATTCTGCTCTTGAAATGACAGGATGTGAGTTGTGCTGTGGGATGTGCCAGAGAGTGGTGATGCTAATGATGCCATGTCTATACTCATTCATCTTTCTGCCCTGGGAATGACAGTTTGTGAGTTGTACTTTGTGCAAAGTGCCAGAGAGTGGTGATGCTAATAATGTCATGTCCACTCATTTATTATTCTGCTTTGTAAATAACAGAAAGTTGGTTGTGCTTTGTGAAATGTGCCAGATAGTGATGGTGCTGATGATGCCATATCAACTCATGTTTCATTCTGCTCTGGAAATGACAGAAAGTTAGTGGTGCTTTGTGAAATGTGCCAGCAGTGATAATATTAATAATGCCATGTCCACTCATTCTTCATTCTGCTCTGGAAATGACAGGGAGTGAGTTGTATTTTGTGGAATGTACTAGACAGTGGTGATGTTGATGCTGTCATGTCCACTCATTCTTCAATCTGCTCTGGATATGACAGTTTGTGAGTTGTGCTTTGTGAAATGTGCAAGAGTAATGATACTGATGATGCCATGTCCACTCATTTTTATTTTGCTTTGGAAATGACAGCCAGTGAGTTGTACTCGAATTGTGAGATGTGCTAGAGAGTGGTGATGCTGATGATGCCATGTCTGCTTATTCTTCATTCTGCTCTGGCAATGACAGCATGTGAGTTGTGCTTTGTGGGATGTAGCAGAGAGTGTTGATACTGAAGATGCCATGTCCAACTCAATCTTCATTCTGCTCTGGATATGATAGTCTGTGAGTTGTACTCAAATTGTGGAATGTGCCAGACAGTGGTGGTGTTGATGCTGCCATGTCTACTCATTCTTCAATCTACTCTGGATATGACAGTTTGTGAGTTGTGCTTTGTGAAATGTGCTAGAGGGTCATGATACTGATAATGCCATGTCCACTCATTCTTCAATCTGCCCTGGAAATGATAGGCAGTGAGTTGTACTTTATGGAATATGCCAAAGGGTGGTGATGCTGATGATGCCATATCATTCTTCATCCTATTGTGAATATGACAGAGGGTGAGTTGTGCTTGTGAAAAGTGCCAGAGACTTGGAGTCATGATGCTGATGATGCCATGTCCCCTCATTGTTCATTCTGCTCTGGAAATGACAGGATGTAAGTTGTACTTCATGAAATATGCTGAGTGGTGACATTGATGATGTCATCATCATTTTTTGCATATTGGAAATGATAGTTTGTGAGTTCCACTGTATGGAATCACCAAAAAGTGGTTATAGTAATGATATCATTTTTTAATTCCACTTTATAAATAACAGCTTGTAAGTTATGTATAATGTTTCTTGCACCACAAATTGAATGCATGTACATCAAAATTTCTGTGTTATATTTATAGACAGTGCGTTGTTTAACATATTTTTTGTGATAATAATTCAACTTCATTTTGTCTTGGTTTATTTAGCTGGTGGGCTTGCCATTATATCTTCATAACCATTATAATTAACTCTCCTTTGTTTGTCATTGATTATAGTCTGTGAGTCACATCTTACTATTTACTTGCATAGCAACAATTTGATACCTTTTTTTTGTATGCTCATAGAATGTATATTTCATATTATGCAATATGTTTCAGCATTGTTTACTAATCATCCACATTTTGCAATTTTAATAGGAGGTACATACTATATTGTTTATCTTCTGTTGTATTTACTAATTGCTGCACAATTTCAAGGCTGTAAGTTATTTTTGATATCATATATTGTAGAAATTCAATATTTCCTGAAACATCACTTTATAACCTCTAGGATGTTAGTTGTTTTACTTTTATTGGTGGAAAACTTGAATATCTGATCTATAATCTGATTAAATTCATTGTAGTCTATAGGTTTTCATCATGTAAAAAGTGACCATCTCTCATTATCATGTATAGATGGTGAATCTCTTTTTCCATTTTTCTCTCCTCATTGTAATATCATCTAATTATCTTCAGGTTATTCACAACCAAACAGTATGTGGATTCATTCTATTGCCTTTTTTGTGTTATATATCTCATTATTCAGTCCAATATTCATCTAAGTCAATCTTCCCTTCTAAACACTAACACAATGGTAAATCCATTATCTGTTCACTTTATAACAATATAAAATTGAAAACTATAGTATGCTCGTGGTACATGGCAGCAAGTTCTTCAACACAGTGTTGGTATGTTTTTTTTTGATCTTCAGAAGATTTTTGTTAAAATGATGCACTGCCTTTCATTTTATAGATATTATTCTTATTCTGGAGCACTCCTTCTATCTTTTCCACCAAAAAGATCCTCAGCCACTCAAATCTGCTGCTGAAAAGTACAAGACATCATACATACCTGCCAGGGTGAAATTAGCCATGGAGGAAGTTTTCAATCAATACAGAAAAGCATCCAAGAAAGATAAGATTGAGATGATCTTGAATGTTGTTCTTCAGAACCAGATGAGTATGTCAAACATACTGTATCTTTAACATTTCATTCAATAACAAGTGTATTTAGCATAACTATGAAGGACTTCTCATGAAAGTCAGAACAAGTTGTCTTCAGAAAGAAAAGTAGACGATAAAAAGGAAAGAGACACAATTTTGCAAACAATGAATCTATAGAATTGTACCAGTGAAGACTCATGTGCACCAGCTACTATCATGCTACAAATTAAATGTTTGTAGGAAAGCATGCAGTATAAACAACACAAAAAATCATGACTTGATGTCTGGCATAAAGTGTAAGGTAGATTAGATTGTGTCCTGATTTACTTGTCCAGAAAAAAAAATTGCCCCTGAAATTTTGAAATAAAATAAAAATAAACTTGGATCTGTAAAGTAAGTTGCAGGCTTACAGGATCCACCAATGAATTTGGGAGGGGGGAAGTTGCATGGCAAGAGCATATAGGAAGTATCCAAGACATCCTGTCCAACCAACTGATCCCACCTCAATCTGCTATAGACCATGTAGATATATGCATTACTTACTTAACTGTCACAATTGCTGCATCTTGACAAAGGTACTTTATCATGTGTTACATTTTTCTCCTTGTATCTTCCTTTTCCATTATCTTCAAGCTTCCAGACCAACATGGACTCATTATCTAGTACCACCTCACTGGTACTTCTGATGTCTTTTTATCTACTAGGGCTGTGTATACTTTCTTCTTATTACAATTCTTTATTGCTTGCCTCATGGCTTGACCAATCTCTTATCCTCACGACCAGAAGAATCCAGGAACCATCATGGACTGTGACCATAGGCAGTTCGACCCAGTTGATCCTCGAAGTATCATGTAGCAGGCACATGACCATACAATCCACCAACCAACCGAACCCAACTGACAGTTCACGAACTTCAGGACAAACATGAGACCAAGACTCCGACGGGCATGGATGGTGATCCCTCTCCCTACTGCCCTCGCCCCAACTCTCACTTAGAGCTCCCTCAACATCGACATGCCGACCAGGTTAAAGTGCTGTGCGAACACAAAGAAGACGGTCACGAATTCCCGGCGCAAACAGTGGTGAAGCATTTCGGTGAATGCCCAGGTGGAAGCAGATTTGGGCGGATGGCGGTAGGCGAGGTAGCGGGAGGAGTGCGAGGGCACGGGTGCGACTGAGGGCTTGGTATGAGGTTATGAAGCTGTGGAGGGTGTGAGGGGTGATTGCATGGTGGCGCATAGCGAGCGAAGGGTGGCTGCCAGCGTTGCGATGTCGTCAGCCGTGTAGCGATCCTGTTATAATTGATGCTGACAGGATGGCTGGTAGCATCTTGCTCATTCCAGGAAGGATACACTCCCCGGATCCGGTCCATAGCCGTTTGTGAATCTAGAGCGTGTTTAGCGACCATGCTGAGTGTGAAATCAGGTGTGTGGATTCCGCGCGACTGCGCCGTCGAGATGAGATGGAGTTCGTCCTTTCCCCCGAAAGCGTTCTGATGGCAAGGCTATATGCGCCCTTCTTTGAGCCTGAGTCGTAATCCCGGGATGCGTCCTTCACTTATCGCAAATACGTCTCCACGACGGACGGTCGAGCATAGCACGCAAGTATCGAGACGACCTGCATGGCTGCGTCTCCAGAATGATGCCCTTGGAGGCAAGAACGAGACCGAAGCGATATACGAATGAGGTTGATGATCCATCGACGGAAAAAGTCTCTGCCGGATGTCGGAAAACAATGGCCACTGTTCGTGCCTGTCGGAAGACGCGAGCGACAGCCAAGCCACGATGGCATCCACGTGCTCCTGCGCTTGTGCAGCACCGCGTGGAGGTAGCGGGCGTCGTGCGGGATGAGTATGTTGTGTGGGGTCATTTCCTTGCGGAGGGACTCTGCGGTGTTGGAGTCGCCCTTAAGAACGAGGGATGTGAGTGTCTCGGAGGAGGTGAGCGGGGTGGACTGGGAGCAACCGTGGCCGTGGTGAGGGAAGGAGTACTCGTCTGAAATGGTATGGAGGGGTCGGGTGGGTCGACGGGTATGGCATCGACTCTATCTCGAGCGAAACTAACGATGCGACCTAAAATACTGGCGCTGTCGAAGATGAGTTGGGAAGAGGGTCTCTGGGACCTACTAGGTGGCGTTGTGAAAGTTACATAGCCAGACTTCGGGGGGAAGAAGAGGAATGGATAGGAAGGTTCGATAGAGGCGGTCGGAGAGGAAGGTGGTCCGTCGACGTCGATTGAGTGTGTTGGTTCAACAGGTGGGAATGCAGGCGTGTGCCAGTCACGTCATTTATCTATTCTTTTTCTCTGACCACAACTAGTCTCCTCGACGCCGCATCAGCATCACTCACCCCGCCACCCCGTCCTTGATGCACCTCATCCGCCCCTCCCCGACGAGCTCCTCCTATTCTAGCAATCACGTCGTACACACATCCTCCTTCGCACCTGCAGTCCGCCGTTTCTATGAACGGGCACGAATATGACCATGCGGCGAACGGGGGAGGCACCGCGATAGGAAGTACGATCCTTCCTTGTGCCATCGCTCCCAGAGTCAACGTTTGACTACCGATTGGACGGATCCCATGAACCGGTCGCAGGATCCTTCTCCCCACGAGTTCAGCGTCAACGGACGGCCGACGTGACCTAGGATTTTGACTCTTTGTCGTGGATATCATGGAAGTTTTTCCCTTTCTCAAGCATGTGCAGTAATGATGACCATAAGTAATTACAGTGCAAGCTAACCCGTGGTGAACCAGAATACAATCAACGGGGAAGTGGGTATCTCAACGCCCTGGCCGTCTCGCTCGAACACAGTCGACATCTATGTACATCTACCTCACACAACTTAACGCTCCCTTTATGAGAGTCGAATCTAGATCTACTTCGTCTCCACTTCTTTGAGTGACGCAGACCCGGCGTGATCGACGTTCTTGATCGGCCCGTGGAACCATTTGTGCGCAGACAGTATCCACGAGATCGACGCAAACGCGAACACGCCTAAGATGATCACGACAGCATAGTCTGGGTAATGTACGTACATCAGCGCTACACGTACCAGCGATAATGACGAGGACACTCACTCATGCCCTGTGCACTCGTCGTTTGGGCGGACGGGAAAAAGAGGAGCACTACGATGAAGGCCACCCACGACACGGCGACGATGCCGATGGGCATGTACCATTTTCCGAGGGTAAAGTAACCTGGCGAGATCGCGTTCCGCCCAGACGTGATCCGAAGAAAGATGGGCGTCGCGTACGATACGTACAACCCGATGACGGATGCCCTATAGGGAAAGAGAGATCAGGAAACGTTAGCCGATCGAACGGTGCAAACGGCGAGGACTTACCCTGCGAGCGAGGAAAGCGCTGCGGTGGAGAACCCGAGAAGACCACATAGCGCGGCAAAGAACATCACAAACCACACGGCGTTGACCGGTGTTTGAGTGTGTGGATTTATTTGCTTCCACCAGCGCGAACCCGGCAGGGCGTTATCCCGCGCAAAGGCAAAGACAACTCGGGAGGCATCCACACCCTGCGCAGCCCCAGTTACGAACTCAACGTCGCGTATTAGTGTCGCTGCTCCCCCGTGGAGAGAATGGAAACAGTCTTACCTGGACAACGATGATAAAGCTCCAGATCGCCAACATACCCCGCTTCCCTAGCACGTCCAGGAAGAGTTGGCCCATAGGCAGAGGCAGGTTCGTGGTGAGAAGCGACGAAACGGACTTTGTCGCAAACGATGCCGCGATGAGCACCAGCCACCCAAGGATTTCGGTGCCAGCTACCCCGAGGATGATGGCGATCGGCGCACTTCGTTGTGCGCCGGCGATCTCCTCCGAAATGTGTGCGGCCGAATCGTCTGTCATCTGGTCAGAAACAACTTCGAGGGAAGAGGTGGTTCGCTTACATCCAGTCAGCGTCCACATTGGCGCCGTAAACGCCAACAGGAAGGCCCAGCCATCTGATGGAGTATGAGGATAAGTAGTCTGCCCCGTAGCAGGACTTATGACGGCATACCGTTGATCCAACCTGTATTGTTCTCGAACAACGTAAAGGCATCCTTTGTTGACACCTTGTTGTCACCGGAGCAAACGAGCAAAGTGACGATCGCAGCCACGGTAGTCCCCACTTGGTGCATTTCTCGTCACTGACAAGATGATTCGGAACCCAGGCGAGAGACTCACGGTTCACCATGACGTAGAACAGGTTCAGCCGCGCGAGGATACTGGTCGCCGCCGAGCAAACGAGCCCGTGGCAAAACAGGACTGCGAGTAGAATTCCATATGTTGCACCGGAACTGAGCACGATAGCCCCATTGGATCCCACCGTGATGGCAGACGTGATCATTTGCGCGCTGTTCGATTTCGTGGTCAGAACTGGCACAATTAGAAGAACCAGAGACAGTGAGACAGACCAAGTAAAGTCTATCGAACACACGAGCGTTATTTGACCTGTGATATTAGCCCATCCCGTGATCCAGCTAGCCAAAGCAGCATATTTCGGTGGCGCTAGCTTGGCGGAGAAGTAGTAAAGCCCAGCAGACGTGCTGAGCCGTCCGGGTCGTTTCAGAAGCAATAATGGAAGGGCAGCCTGCGACTTACGGCATGGATGAAACCAACTCGGCCATAGAAAGGGCGACCGCCATGACAAAGAAAGAAGGGATGAACCATCCCCATACCATACCAACGTGTCCACCTGATGTCCTTCAATATTCTGCATCACTAGGTATGACGAAACACACCTGAGACAAGCGGGAACGAGAACGTGGATGAGACGGAGGCGATCACACCCATGATCGAAAAGGCGAATGCGATCGTTTCAATCATCTTGGGTTCATTTGGTTAGGTCGAGTTCTGACGATGTCAGACGAGCTATTTTGCTTACCGAGAATTCACGCTTAAACTCGGCCTTATAACCGAGATGCGCGAGCAGGACATCGTCTGCGTTCCGAAGGTTGAGAGAATCGCCATCTAGTGCGAGGGTCTCAACGTTGACGTTGACGTCAACGCCCTCTTTTTCCTTGGCTATCATGCGAAATGAAGATGAAAAGAAGGGGGAAGACAGCCAAGGGAATTGTTCTCACCAGCTTACTTGTGGACTTCGCGGAAAAACCTATGAGAGTTCAGAGAGATAAGGCTGGTCAGGGGAACAAACCAGGGACTTCTTTAATAATACTTATCTCTGGAATGACAGACGCCACGCGAATGATCTGAACCTGTGGAATCAGTCGACGGTATTCCCAGGGACCGTCGGATCGAGATTCGATTATGCTGACCTCACCGGAATTGGGACGGATTTGGAAAGTTCTGTTAAAGTTGTTTCCGTTATTACTGGTCGGCGCATGCGTCAAGTTGGCAACCCACCATGGCGGTCACGAAGCGGGAATGATTCAGGGGGGACGACAAGTGGTTATAAATTGCCGTAACCGGTCGCTAATACCAACAACTAACCCAATCATATCTTTATCCCCCTTGTCACGCAACATACCTCTGCAAAAGATCTCCGAGCGTAAGAATTTGCCCCTCCAACGTGAATGTGTGCCGGGTGACCTCCCCCATCTCTTTTGTCAACAACGGACCGTCAACATTTCCAACATCATCGACGTCCGTGGGCCACACCATGCCCGGTTCAGTTTCGAACCAAAGATGACTAAGGGCCTCTGAGGGATGGAGTCGCCGAGATGGTTCGTACACGAGGAAACGGTGGATCAAGTCGAGCGCCGATGGAACCAGGTCGGGCGAGGGAGTGTGTATCCTGGTGTCGACGGATACGCTCGAATCCGAGGAAGGTAAGTTCGGGAGGAACGATCCCAAGTCCGTCGCGTTGACGTCGACAAAGGACAGTTTGCCCGCATCCGGGAGGGTCAGGAAAGACTGCCAAGTCAGGAAGAACGAAAGCGTTCATGTTCGCAATCACGACCCGTAAGCATTTTGGAGTGCAGGAGGATCGAGAAAAAACCAACGTACTGGCCAAGTATCCTTGTTGGGTGTACCCCGTATCTTGAAAATGCTCCACGCAAGCCCGATTTCGCCACGCGACGCGTCAAAGAGACTTGCTCGCGTCCAGCGGCCAGTCGGTATCCCAGGACGTGTACCCTGTGGTATGACGAAAGGTGTCGGGGGTGGGGTGGGTGCGGGTGATTCGGCGCTCGAATCGGATTCAGATTTGTATTCGGAGGTACGGTCGCGCGTCAGGAAAGATGATTCTGCATCAGCTTCGTCTTCGTTGGTCCCCAGAAGGAGAGAAGTGAAGAATTCAGCCAGAGTTGCGCCAAGGCTCCATGCATCAATAGCAAACGCATCGTACGTCCGCGGACCGAAGAGCAGCTCTGGGGCACGATAGGAGCTGCGTGACACGCAAGGGAGAAGACGGCGCGTCAGCACCCAAGAGCGACCGGGGATACATATGTAGCTCATGAGAAGATGTCACGTACCCGGTCGACACCTCAAAGTACATTCGCTTTGTCGACTCGGGCCACAGATCTCTCGCCTTCGCAACGCTATTTTCGCTCTGCTCGAAAGCAATACCAAAGTCAATGATTTGTGCGCGTCCCGATGGTGTCAAGAGAACATTGCTCGGTTTGATATCTCGGTGGGCGATTTGAATGTGTTCGGAGTGGAGGTAGCTCACCCCACGGAGGATTTGGAAGATGATCGACTTGGCAAGGATGATGAATTGGACCTCGCGTGGGGTGGGTGAGGAAGAGGAGGCGTTTCCAAACGAAATGATGGAATGCGGTGAAAATCCAGGGGACCGGAGGAGCCCGTCGAGGGAGTACGGGATGTATGGCATCCTGAAGCACAGCGATCCTTGGGATAGTTCTTGATCGATCAGTAGGATGATCTAGGGTGCGTGTACACAAGTTGGATGTGTGTATCATACAGGGAGGGCCGACATACGTTTGGATGCGAGAGTGTAGCTAGCAAACGCGCTTCTTTGACGATATCGTGAGGCTCTTTGGCGTGTGCCGTGCTGGACGTCTTCACGGCGATGAACTGCGACGGGCCATCTGTCGACTTGGGCTCGACGCGGGTCACGATGGACATGGGGCCATCGGATATGATATCCTGTGAGTGATGGTCCCCAGGTTAGTGGCAGGATGGACTTGAATTGTGTTCGTTACGATGCCCACTCACATCGTCGTCGTCCCTGAAAGTCATGTCAGACTAACCTTCAAGTTCTCACACTACTCTTGTAAGATACATTGACAATCCTCCCCTGCAGCACATATTACCAACACTCCTCACGGCACACCGTGGCATGTCACGGTGGTTTCATTTCTCCCTGGCTGACTACAACAGTACTGGGGTACCAATGGACCATGGTGTACTTCCCGTGACGTTACCTCCGTTGACAAGGTGGTCGCTACAGAAACGTGTGACGCGCCCCTCGGCGACCATCATCATCAACGACACAGATGGGTCACCGTACAGTGGCAGCCCATGCGGTCTGAGACCTCTGACGCCTTTGCCGAGTCCTCCGAGCTCGAAGGCAGACCATGCTTCGAGCAAACAACGACGGACATTCGGGGCGTGTTTGGAGCTGGTTGAAAAAGAACGGCATTGGAATATATCCTGATGGCCAGAGATCCGACCGTCCGGAATGACCAAAACTGAGTCTATTGATTGACGTGCTAACGCGACGACGACGTTGTTCCTTCTGTTGTTGAAGGGTACTATGCAAGGGAACGAGATCTACCGATGGCGTGTCCGACCTTCGGGTCGCTGTCGCGCGAAATACACCATACGATCCATTTCTCTCAGCAAGTAGGCCTTGGCCTGACATCGAAGCCTCGGCACATGTACGCACAAAAAAGATGTACATTTGAAAATAAAGCAAGCTACAAGGAAAGAAATAATTACAACAAACACCAGACCACCCTCCACAAGCACTACGACTATGCAGGAGGAGGCGGCGGCGGCGGAGGAGCCCCATCGGTCGGCGCGGGCGGGGCCTCCCCTTGCTGAGCATAGTACTGGCTGTACTGTTGTTGCTGGCTTGCCGCCCATTCCTTGAACTGTGGCGAGTTGACGTCGTATCCGAATTGTGCCCTGGAATGTGCGTGAGACGAAGCAAACGAGATAAATAGACTGCTATCTGTGAACAAGCAGACCGACACGTACCAGTAGGCAGCATATGCGTCCATGGAGGTATCTGAGGCCCCTGGAGGTGGCGGTAAACTGCCATTTGGAGGAGGTGGAGGTTGTTCCCCAGGCGGGGGAGGAGGAGGCGCATTGTCGGGAGGCGGGGGTGCAGAGCCATATCCACCCTGTGCCCACACGATACGTTCATAGCATTGAATGACCTTACCCGACGAGGGAGCGTAGATGAACGCACCACTACGGCGCTGTACTGAGCATATTGCATCTGCGCTTGATGGAGTTCCATCTGTTGTTGTGCGAGTGCCGCATGGGCTTTTGCGTGCTCTGAATGCACAACCTCGAGGAGATCCTCGGTAAGCACTTTGGCACGAGCAACCTGACCTTCGTCTGGTCCGCTGGAGGGGTCGTGAGCGGGTGCGTCCGTCGACGAGGCAAAATAAACGAGCATACGTGATGTGTATATGCATCGGTTCTTCCGACTCTTTCTGAGTTTCCTGCTCCACGAACCCAGAACCGAGGCCCTTGATCTGAACGCGCGTGCCGGTTTCTTGTTGGATATATTTCACGAATACACCCTGCAAGTAAAAGTAGGCAGGTATCCTTTACCGTCAAATTACCGTTACTTACCTGTGGCCCGACGACCTTTGCACGAACATTGAAATTTCGGATGGTTTCCAATCCGACTGGTAATTTCTCTTCTGGCCATTTGCGCTAGACAATAGTCAATCACGCGAGCATACGAGGACAACCCTAATCAGTACCTTTTCGCGCAGTCGGTCTTTTTTGTCTTCGACGAGGGGCCCAAGGTCCATGGAGGCCAAGTCGTTGATTCTGTCGATGGCAGTTTGAAGGGCCTCTCTTGAGGATGCGGAGAGGTGGAGGTATAGAGGGGGATCCTTCTCCGTCGCCTTGGTTCGATCTGGGTACCAAACGCCCTTGGTGCTCACTGATGCACCCGTGTCCTCGTGTATCTGTCCGAGCACCGTTCAGTCTACCCAGACATGAAAAGCGAAACAATAGAGAAACACACCTCGGACTGCGTCGAACCCTTGGTCAACACGTACCGGTTCCGAACGTCGTTGATATCGATATCATGCGTGAACTCGGCATCGTGAGGGTCCCGCTGTCCAATTTGTATGCTCCCGGCCGCAGACCCGCCCGCACTGAACTGTGCCGCGATTTTTGCAGCGATAGCAGCTGCCGCTGCCGCTGCCTCTGATGCCGACTTGCTCTCGTCTGTCTTGGTTACTTTTGGAGGTAATCCGTCGGTGTCTGCGAGCGTGTCTGGTGCTGCTTGATCCCATTTGCGTTTCGACGACATTTCCGTTGAAGCTAGAGAGGTTAGTCGTGACACGTGACACACTAGCGTGACGTGATGATTCAAAGTCAGCGACGTTATATCTCTGTCTACAATCTCACTCGTCCCTTTGATGCACCTCCCCAAACGTCCACGCGCTTCTCCCCGATCATCGCATACAACCACCACCTCCACAGATCAAGCACACGACGTAAACGACCAGGATCAGGATCGAGAAACAGCACCCATGTATAAATCATCGCGCATCTCCGACGCACAGGGCGATCGCGCATTGTTCTGCACATTGCCACCGACCTGCAACCCCCCGCACCACGAACCGACCCCGATCTCCAACTCTCGTGATCTCGAGATTCACTATGGTAAATACCACGCACACGTGTGCGAGCAACGAAAGTGCGGGTGTGTCTTTCCGGACGCACGGCTATTGGAATTGGTGAGGATGTCGTGATCGTGGAAACCTTTTTCTTTTCTTTGACCTCTGCATGCGTTGACAGCATCAGACAGAGTGTCACGACCCACTTGCCGCGGTGCGGAAGGAAAGGGGGGAAAGGATCGTACGTTTTCCTCTGTCGATCCCTTGCCATCGAGGCACTCAGAAGGAAGTTGTTGCTGCCATAGTTTGCCTGCCATCTAATCTCATGTCCACGTTTATTTTTGACACCTAAAGCACGAAGGTTACATCTCATTCAAGCACATTCATACCCAAAGGAATATTTCTTTGCTGTTACCAATAAAGGAGTTGGTGGCCTCTTGAAGAAATGGGGAGACGGAGCGAGTATGATACGGGGGGAATGGAAACCGAGGGATAACAATAAAGAACAAGAAACAAAGATGGAAGAAAAGGAAGGTATGGAAGTGGACTCCGATTCTGACGAGGAGGAGGAAGAGGAGGAAGAACAAGGAGAGGAAGATGAGGAAGGGGACGAGGAGGAGGGCGAAGCAGACCTCGATGAAGGCGAAGAGGGTGAAGCAACACCCAAAGCGCGGTTCATCGATGGAAGCACTGCTAGATCTCCTGCTGATTCTCCAAAACCGCCATCCCCACGACAGCCGAACGTACGCGCGTCTTCGCTATCGCATGGAAGAGTGGAGGACCTAGCACAGTCGATGAGTGCATTATCATTGGTACCTCCAGCAATTCGGTTCGGACGAGGCGGGAAAAGCGGAGGATTCATGCATCCGGAACTGCACAACCCGCAAGTATTGAGGGGCAATTTTGGTCCAAGAGGAAGAGGAAGGGCTAGGATCGCTGCACACGTTTACCCCCATACAGGACACACGCGTGGGGGTGGAACCACTTCGGACGCGCCTGCCAAACTAGGCGGGAATCCAAGGGGTATTCTTGCTCGCGGCACCGCTAGAGGAGGGCCTGTTCATGCTCAGGGAGGCGGTAGAGGGGGAGGCAGGGAGACATGAGTAACAATCAAGTGACACATCTAGGGGAGTAGCGTGTGAGAGGTGAACGTGTAAGGTATCTAACGGATTTAAAAGGATTTTGTTGTTGGGAGAAGCTGCAATGGTAGCGAGTTTCAGAATGGAGAGGCTTGATCACACCTTGCATCCGCGATAAATGGCGTGAACCTGATGGCAAAAGTGGAGAAGTGCTTTTTGTGTAGACAAGCGAAGACAATGCAAAGCTGGTCGCCAAGAAGACCTTCCATAACAGGCAAGTGTTGTGAAGTTAATGTCCACATTTGGTTTCCTTGTTTGTGGGTCCACCGTCTAATTGTCTCGCTGATCCTTCATAAACAGCGCCCACACAATGCAGGGTCCTACTACCATTTCTCTTCCTTTCGAGCTAGTCTCGTCCATTAACGGTGTGCCTTTTTCTGAGCTGCTTTCTTCGTGTTTGACTCACCTTTTGACCTTTGACAGTCATCCGTTGCAATGGAATCTGCTATTAAAACCAACTATCCCTTTCTAGCTCATCCCCCTTCCTCTCTCTCCCAACCTCCTCTTGGAACGCGCCGCAGGTCGAGCACATTCTCCGCGATCGCTACTTGGGCTGCTCACGTGCAACCTGGATCTCCCGCTGCTCTCTCTCCCTGCTCCCCGCATCGCCGCATTTCCCTCCACAAGGGTCGTCGTCCGTCCATCGCCTCCGTCCGCACTCCGTCCGCATCTTTCCTCCATATCGCATCCACTCCGATCACTGCTACACCCACTGCCCGTAATTTCAAGGCCGATCTTACCACTGTCGGTTACACTTCTGTCTTTCTCCACCTGCCCAGTTCCCCCCTTTCCGCCACCCTTGCCTTCCCCGTCAATCCCTCTTTCCAAAGCACCGCCAAAAACATCCCCGTCCCACCTGTCCCCTCCCCCACACGCGCGCCCCGTGGTCTTGCCCGCTTCCGCTCGCTCTCTGCCCTTCGATCCCAAGGCAGGTCCAAATCTGCTTGTCCCGATACCCCTACCAATATGACGGCCAAAGCGACCGTGACTTCCGCATCCGTTACAAAGCGCAAGAAAGCCAAATATGCCCCGCGTCCACCCCCTCTCGTAAACGAGCTCGCTCTCATGCAGTTCGCCGATGGTGGTAGCATGGACAACAACATCAAACGTGTAATGGACGCCCAGGCAAAGGCTATAGGCGCTGTCGGCCTTAAAGACATCTATCGCGACGGCAAGGGCGGTGTCTGGTGGGACCAGGACGAAGAGTTGGAGTATGCCCATCTCCTTGCGCAGGGTGACGAGTCTCGCCCTCAAGTCACCGCTGGTGGGAATCTCCAGTGGGTCACTTTTGGCGGGAATATGTCACCGTCTATTGTGATGCCCGGAGACGAGCGACGCGGCAGCGTGTCGACGCAGGACTCAGATCTGGACCCCAAGTACATCGTTCGACCGACCGAAGTCCTTGATGGGGACAACCTCGGGGGTGCTATCATACCCCTTGCGACGCGCAAGCCCATATCCGTCCTTTGCCTCCCTTATCGACCGCGTCGCGCCGCCATGCATCTCCAGAAACCCGACTTTTTGGTCGATGCGGCGTTTTCGCGGCTGCACGACTCGCTGAGGAGTCCGAACTCGAGTCCGTCGATGGAGCCCAAGAGAAAGGCAAGGAGACGGCCTGCACCTCTGAAGCTTTTCCCGCCGAGTCCAGCGTCCAAGCGACCGACGAACTCGCCGATCGATGCGGATAGGGTCCGGAGGGACTTTATCGAGGCTAGTTTCAAGCCTGTAATTTCAGTTTCAGGGCCAGCGACCCCAACGGCGGCTGTGCGCGCCCAACCTGTCGAATGTAATCGGGCGGCGATTAACGTGCCATGGCGGACGGTCAACGATGGGTTGAGGAGTTTGGGGATGTCGATGAAGAGGAAGCCGTCTGCGCTGAACATGATGAGCCTCTTTCGATCGGCCCCGGAAAGGAAGGAGAATGACATGGCCTGTTGAGGTTTGTTTCTCCGAGATCTCTTTGTCGACCGTGTGCGCATAGATTATCGCATTTCTTAACATTTTCCCCCTATATCATCATCCGCACATCATTACTTGCATCTTCATTTTCATTTCTTGGACCTGCTGCTGTCTCGCTGTTCTGCATCACATCACCTGTAACGATTATCAGTCTTGTTCGTCTGCATCCAGTAGCTATGATTTAATATGCTCGATACCGTATGTAGTACATACTTCTCTATGTCCTTTAATCCCTATGATATACATGTCTTTCAGAACCCTCAACGACTGAGCCCGTAACCACATGAGTTGGGATGATCGAGCCAGTGTTGTTGCCGGTGATCACGATTGATTGTAGGCAACCAGTAGTACTTGTGGACTCTTTCAAGTTGATACATACGCATTGATTGCCTTCAATAGCCGGTCCTGTTCCAATCGTTATCTTGATTCGATGTGCCAACCAACGCATCACCGTCGTTGACCTCAATCACCATGGTAGCTCAGCCGACCTGACGTTTTTCATCATCTCGTTCGAAAAACTTTATATGTACAATTTACCCGCACTGCGTCGTGTTGTTCAAGTACTTGACCCTGATCTGAGTTGCACTTGGTAGATGACGGTTGCTGTGGAACACACGCTCAAACCCACCCCTGCAGGGCCCTCTCCTGTCGCTGGTGCCAGCAATGCCAGTGTCAGTCCCGGCGTAGTGACCGACCACCGTTGTACAGTACCGTATGATGCAGCACCGGCAATTTGTTTTCCCCACAGATCTCAGATCTTTCCCTCCCTCGGATCACCTTCGGCTTGGGTGTTGGTATGGGGTACAGAGCGGATGGCCTATCTCTGAAGATATTTTGTCACGGTACGATTTGGAGGCGAGGCGAGCTCGGCATCCCAAGTTGAACTTCGGGCCAAGCGGTCGGGGCTCAATCTGAGTGAGTCGGACGCCTAATTTACAATCAACATTGTCCTCGTAGAACGAAAAACAAACGATTTATCGATAGAGTCAACGGTGACAGACGCTGCGAACGAAGAGAAGACGAGCACTTTGGACGTTGACAAAGGGATATTCCATTGGGATTCCGACTCCGGCTCGCAACGTCCACCTGCACCTGAGATCGGGTCGCAACTTTTGCTCGAACTCTGATTTTCGTGTTTCAGCAAATCGTCATTTCAAGTGCCCCAAGAACGACAGCGACCGCTTGAAACAAGGGCTAGAGCAACCAGTTGGCATGTGGTCTACAGTTGCCAGACTCTGTCAATGGGCCTGGTTGAAAGAGCTTGACGAAGGTTAGGTCTCTCAGTTCGCGGAAGCCAGCTGGCCGACAGTGGGCTCGGAATTTGTTTGTCACTCGAATGACCACCAATCATCAGATACGGTGGACCAGGCAGGAAAGGAACAGATCTAGGGAATGGCCCCCGCGGACGACAGCGCTCTACAGAAGAAGGGACCGACAATGCTCGGCTACGCTACTAAACCTAACCGGCAACAGCCGGATGGACCCCTGCCACCCCTCTGACCAGCTCCACTCCTCTCTAGCACCCTCCGGCTACCCGGTACAATGGTCAGCCCCTTACTTGCCTTCTTGGATCATTGAAGGTGTGATTACAGGCGCCTATGGCGAATATGTCTTTCCCTTTCGACAATGGATGGCCGCATCCAATTCCCAAGTTCTCCTTTCCCGGATCTTCCCAGATGCTATTCCTCCAAGTCCAGTCTCAACAGACAACCGATGTCATATGGTGTCCCAATCAAATAAAGTTCTCACTGGCAGGATGCGGTTCGTTCTTTTATTCACCGCATCGCTCCATTACATAAATGAGATATCCGGTGTGCATATACATATAAACTAACTCTGATCTCAATTACAGATTTCGACCTCCGGCGACTTGCTACTGCTCAAACCACGCTCGTTACGTGTCACGATGGACCTCAGTACGCCCCTCACACAATCATATATCGAATCGTTGTACGCTCCGCTGTACTTTGCCTCTATTTTGACGACGGCGCTTTACGGCATAACATGCATGCAGTCGTGAGTATCGTTCATTTCATGATGTATTTATGGGAGGACGGCCGATCTCAATCACTTGGTTAGATGCTACTATTACATCCAGTAAGGTCCACATTTATCGCGCTTTCTCTGGATCACCGAGTATTTGTCCCAGTTATCGGGACGATCGTTTGCACATAAAGCTCTTAGTGAGTCATAGTAGTCATTCACAAGTTCAGCCTGCTAATATAACGCATTCTTTCAAGGTGGCAGCTCTATGGTCAGTTCTCTCGCCCTCGGTTTAGTAGTGTCCCTGACATTTTACAATAGGGGATTGGATACGATTCAAGAAGGGTTAATTGTCTCCGGCGGTACGTTCGGAAACCGGAAACCTCGTTCTCGTTCATCCTGGCGTCCCACACAGCGTACAAGTTCATTTTGATCGGCTTGACAAGCCCGTTGTCGTTAGTTTTCAACACGTTACCGTGAGTCATTGGCGCTCATACTGCCGCTAATCGCATGTTGAGATGTGCATTCTTCCCAGCGAGCTCATAGTAAGTTACCTCTTTGACGCCTTCAGAACATCTGCCGACGTTGTAATAGACTCAGTTGCTCACAACGGTACCTTTTTTTTTGTGCGCAATGAACGGTAGGATTTACATCATCCAGGCGCTGGCCGCCGTACTTGCGCAAGGTTACTTTGTCTTTCGAATCCACGCTGGTTCGTTACTTGTCGAGTCATTTTATTTGGGACTGAAAGTCGTTCAGTTAGTGGGAAGAAGAATCTTCCGGTCCTCGTTTGGGTAAAGGATCTATCCTAATAACGAGCCACACAATCGGTTGACCGGTGGGTTATAGGTCATCCTAGGAGGTTACATTCTTTGTAAGACTCTACGTGTTTCAGGGAAGTGAACCCTAACCTTTTCCTGAACGTTAGTGGCCACCATCTGTAAGCTTTCACAGGTCCCTTTTATGTCAATACACTCACTCTAACCGTTGGCATTCTCAGTCTACCTATGCAAATCACTTTATTTCAGTCACGGGTTCGTTCGTTCCTTTTGCAGAGAAAGCAAGCTTGCGCAGATTTACTGTTGATTTAGTAGCCTGCAAGTCGTCAGCGTAGTGACGCTGCATGATAGGTTCTTCACTGTGAGCCTATCTTTTCCGTTTTCCGAACCAAGGGTCTTAGCTTCGGGTGGACAGATCCTAACCACCTCGATACTCTCTGTTGCTGCTGGGGTAGACGTCATAATTGCCATTTTCATGACGTACATTCTTCTCCGAAAACGGACTGTCTCAAGCTTTCGAAGGTAAGAACACAGGGACCATGTATCTTCGAACAACCGCATCTAAATTGTGGTCGACAAGCACGGCACATATCTTGCAACGCTTAATTTTGTTTTCGGTGAATACGGGTTTATGGACGGCATTGTTTTCACTCATGTCCATTATCTTGGTGCGTTCTGTTAATATTGGTCACCTCTTGCGCTCATGCCTGAGAAACACTGCAGTTGCATGTCTATCCGACGAACATGATTTATGTGATGTTTTTGATCCCGCTTTGCTCGCTCTACTGTAACACGCTACTTGCGAACCTGAATGCAAGACAATACATTCGAGGAGACGCGACAGAGGATAATGGCTCCTCGGAGCAGGCGATAGGGTCGCGGGGGATGATCATCATGATGCCAACGGACAGACATAAACAGTTTCGTTCTTCCACCACCCTTGGTCAAGTAAGTTCTACCCATGATGATGCGATTCGTCGTTCGTGCTTTTTCCTGATCTTCACGGTGTGCTTGGATGCTGATTCGCCCCTGATAGCAGAATCATACGCTGTCGTTTGTAGATGAGATCCGGCGACCGTCCGTGACGTCGGAAAGCGCAGCGTGAACTGGGATGGGTTTGAGATACAATAGATGTCGACTGCGCTATATTCGCTATCACCCCTGCATAGAAGTTGATCCTGTAGACGATTTTATCGTGTATTTTATCGTTCCTTTTTCTTATCTAAGGCCCTTCTCAGCAACTGGATTAGGTGTGGTTTGGGATGGTTTGGTTTCACCCAAACCGCTGGTTGCCAAACCAGCGCTCAGAAACAAGGTTTGCTGTTTCGTGGTTTGCCGTGGTGTGGCTGTGCATCTGCACCGACCGAGACTCTGTTTCCTCCATGCCAAATACTTGACGGAAACTCATAGTCTTGAAGTCGTTGGAGAAAGGATGGTATTGTCGATCTGTTAGTACTACTTAGTACAGAGACAAAGTAGCCGTCACCGGAACGAGCATTTCTCTCGTTCTCACTCGCCTGCAGCAGCAAGTCTGGTCAGAAATGGCCGCTGCAGTGGCCCTTAAACGATAAATTACATAATTTCGCACATGTGGGAATTTCAGACCAGACTTGCTGCTGCAGGCGAGTGAGAACGAGAGAAATGCTCGTTCCGGTGACGGCTATTTTGTCTCTGGACTATGTAGTACTAACAGATCGATAATACCATCCTTTCTTCAACGACTTCAAGACTATGAGTTTCCGTCAAGTATTTGGCATGGAGGAAAAATATAATTAATTGATAAATTACATAATTTCGCACATGTGGGAATTTTTTCCACCTGGTTTGCGAGAGTCAGATGGTTTGGGTCTGACAAACCAAACCATCCCAAACCAGACATAATCAAGTTGCTGAGAAGGGCCTAAGCGTTCGACAGCATTCGACCCGCGGAAGACTCCGATTTGACTCAGCCGACTTTGGCGACGGCCCTGTTTTGTCGTTGAGCGTTTTTATATATAGGCCTTGCTTTAATGCTTATTACTGTAAGGTAAGGCTGCCCGCCGCTTAACCGTTACGCCAAAAGGCAACAATACTGAATGCTCAGCATTCAGTACCACAGGCAGTATATATGCTAGTTACAGGTAACTAGGTAAGCTGTAGGCTTACAATTACACCTCAAAAGATAAGTAGCCCACAGGAACTTGAGAGCGAGATATGATATCTAACTCCCTGATGCTGAGTACTCAAGGTTGACTTAATACCGTGTACGAATTTTGAGGGCTTGCCCCGAATATGTATACCTGCAACGTTGGACTGACGAACTCGTCCTTGAGAATGCTCCTTAGCATTCCTGCCATACCGTTAACGGCCGGCCCGATCAGTTCAATGGGGGTGGAAATTAATCTGGCGATTCCAGGTCACCAGGAACTTCTGGGAAGCTCCGAACCATCGGGGTCCACTGCTTCTAGAGGACGCGATGTGTTTGACTGCGTCCACGCCCTTGACTGCTTCGTCAAATTCGCCGACGAGGAAAAGGCTACCTCGTGTTCCTCTTGCGATGAGTGGTCAAAATTATACGCGTATGGGTGAGCTCTTTACGTATAATTTACAGGTCTTCTCGGAAGTGTCATGGCGTCGTGTTGGACAAGCTCCACATCTCCGCAGACTCTCGAAAGTTTCTGCGTGTCCATACACTCCAAATCACAAGAACAAACAAAACATATTACACACATCATCATCAAGTGATGTTTCTCATTTGCCAGTGTCTTCTCTTGCGTGGTCCAACACCACCCAAAGTTTGATGCATCAGGATGCGATCAAGACCTATTCGCAACATTCATCAGTTTCTCCAAACCTGATGCGTGAAACAAGACCCACTGCCGAGGGTGTTAATCCAAGCTCGCGCAGCGTCTTTCCAAAGTCGGTGCGCGAAAAGGTTTTCCTGTATCAATCCGAAATACGCCGAGGGAACGCCACGATGGACGCAAGGTTAGCGTGTTCAATCCGCGTGTACGCACTACGACGACAAAAGAGAGCCCGGAGCTCACCTAGGAAAGTGTTGGGCGAACGAGACCGTGTCGACGCTAACACTCAACGTTTGTGCCGCGACGAACTCTGCCACGTCTTGCAGCGCTACGTGAATGTCAATATATAAATATCGACCCCGAGGAACACGCCAGGGAAATGGAAGATGTGAGATGAGGGAAAGGAAAAAAAAAAAAAAAAAAAAACATATACACGATAAGAAAGCGAACCACGTACTCGAATCGCTCGGAAGCGTCGTCACGTACGGCGCATCCCCGCCACTTGCGAGTCGAATCTGCAGCCGAGTGTCCTTGAAGTCTTTGCCTGCCACTGCGCTGTTGCTACTCGAGGTGGCGGCAGTTGTCGTTGTCGTAGTGGTAGAAGAGGGTCCAGACGCATCGACGATCGGTCGTCCTTCTCGGAGTGCCTTTTCCCGCGCGGCTTTCTCTGCGCGGGTTTTCTTGTCCGCCTCGATCTGCGCGCGGACAGCCGCTCTCGCTTTAGCATCGTTAATTTTGTCTGTACGCGCATGCATTGAGTGTAGAGCGGGGCGTATGACAACGGATGAGAAACAACGGGGGACAACATCCTGAAACGTTCAACGCACCTTGTCGTCTTTGCTCTGCCTCCTTGATTATCTCCTTTTCCTTCATCTCCTCTTTGATCTTACTGATGTCCTGAGCGACCACGTGAGACATGATGGAAATGCCGCGATGCGATCGAACCCACCTTTCCCTGCTTACGCCGAATATTCTCGTTCGCCTTGGATTCTTTGGCTTCCTGCTCTGCCTTAAGGGCGCGTTTCTCTGACATCTTGGCTCGCAGTTCTGCGAGCTTCTCCTGCTTCTCTTCTTCCGTGAGCGGTTTAATCTGTTCGCGAGCGGCGTATGAGCCCCAGGTCACTTCAGTTACCACAGTCTCACTGTACGGGCTCACCTCTTCCGTACTCTCCTCAAATTGGTCGTGTCCGCTCTTCTCGGCATGATAGTTGGCCAGGGCGGTATTACGAAAGACCTTGCTACATATCGTACACTTGATGCTCTGGTCGAGACGCGCCAGTCAGCGGGTCGCATACACCTATGTATGTAGCATCTCCGACAATCGTGAGACGCTTACCTTGGCTTCGAGGTCGGTCGCACCGATTCCCAGCGCGGATGCTTCCGCGTCTTCGTCGTCGTCCACGTCCACCACCTGAATACCAGCCCCCGATGTCGATGTGCCACCGCCAGATCCTGACGTGGGGACGGCTTCGCCCTCATGCTCGAGAAGGTGATCCATCGCAGGCTGCAGACCCCTTCCGTTGGTAGCCCTTAGTGCCCCTAGAATGAATTGCGAGCAACGAATGCCAGTCGGAGTTGTTGTCAGTAACAACCTCCTCGTGATCGAGCACATGTTGAATGAGTGTACTGACAGTCGACACGAGCGGGGTCAAAGCCCATGCTCAACAAGGTCTCTCGATCATTCGGCATCGTCAATAATACCTAGGCTTTGACGCTTCCGGTATTGCAGCTCTGAGAGTTGTAGGTTGATATGATCGTAAGTGCAAAGCCTTGATCCCGGTCGGAATACGGAAACTCCAACTGTGGAGTTCGGCAAACTCCGCGGACGATGGCGGACAGCCGGACCGCGCCGGAAAGGCCAAGTTACTTCCAGTCTTTCTTCCGCTGAGGGCAGTGAGGAATGAGCCGAATTCACTACGATTCGCCAAAGTCGGCAGAGTCAATCCGTGGGTCGAATACACATACAAGAAAAACGAACAAATACACAATACAAACAGGATCAACTACTACACAGGGGAAACCAGCGTATGGCACCATCATATCTTATTAAACCCGTCGCAGCTCACACTGCGTTTTCCGAGTCCGAGGTCTCGGACGGTCACCGGATGAAACGACACCGTATTCCGCTACCAGGCCGAATCAGTGTCCAACCAAACCGCGACGACAAACGACGACTTGCATCATCATTGTGAGAACTTACCTGAGCAACGGGGGCGGAAGAACGAAACATTTTCTGTCTGTCCGTCGGCATCATGATGAAAGTTGTTCCCCGCGACCCTGTCGCCTGCTCTGAGTCGGCATTGTCCTCTGTCGCTTCGCCCCGAATGTATTGTCTTGCATTCAGGTTCGCGAGTACCGTGTTACAGTAGATAGAGCAAAGCGGGATCGAAAACAATGCGTTAATCATTGTCGTCGGAAAGACATGTAACTGCAGTGTTTCTCAGGCATGAGCGCAAGATGGATGTGACAAATATTACCAGAACGCACCAAGATAACGGTCAGCAGTGCAAATAATGCCGTCCATGAACCCGTGTTCACCGAAAACCAAATCAAGCGTTGCAAAATATGTGCCGTGCTTGTCGACCACAATTTAGATGCGGTTGTTCGAAGATACATGGTCCCTGTGTTCTTACCTTGGGAAACTTGAAGCGGTCCGTTTTCGGAGAAGAATGTACGTCAAGGAAATGGCGATTATGATGTCTACCCCAGCAGCAATAGAGAGTACCGAGGTGGCTATGGTCTGTCCACACAAAGCTAAGATTTTTGGTTCGGAGAACGGAAACATACGCTCACAGTGAAATACTTTCCATGCAGTGTAGTGACGCTGATGACTTGCAGGGTACTAAATCAACAGTAAATCTGCGCAAGTGCATTCTTTGCAAAAGGAACGAACGAACCCTTGACTGAAATAAAGTGCTTTGGCTAGGTAGACTGAGAATGCCAACGGTTAGAGCGTACTGACATGAAAGGGACCTGTGAAAGCTTACAGATGGTGGCCACTAACGTTCAGGAAAAGCACGGTCAGGGTTCACTTCCTTGAAACACGCAGAGTCTTACAAAGCTGGTAACATCCTAGGATGGCCTATAAACCACCGGTCAACCGATTGTGTGGCTCGCTATTCGGATAGATCCCTTACCCAAACGAGGACCGGAAGATTCTTTCTCCCACTAACTGAACGACTTTCAGTCCCAAATAAAATGACTCGACAAGTTACGAACCAGTGTAGATTCGATAGATAAAATAACTTTGCGCAAGTACGGCGGCCAGCGCCTGGATGATGTAAATCCTACCGTCCATTGCGCAAAAAAATAAACAGGCACCGTTGTGAGCAACTGGATCTATTACAACGTCGGCGGATGTTCCGATGGCGTCAAAGACGTAACTTACCATGAACTCGCTGGAAAGAATGCACATCTCAACATGCGATTAGCGGCAGTATGAGCGCCAATGACTCACGGTATCGCGTTCAATAACGACAACGGACTTGTCAAGCCGATCAAAACGAACTTGTACGCTGTGTGGGATGCCAGGATGAACGAGAACGAGGTTTCCGGTTTACGAACGTACTGCCGGAGACGGTTAACGCTTCATGGATCGTATCCAATCCCCTATTGTAAGACGTCAAGGACACTACTAAGTTGAGGGCGAGAGAACTATACCACAGAGTTGCCACCTTGGAAGAATGCGTTGTATTAGCAGGCTGAACTTGTGAATGACTACTATGACTCACTAAGAGCTTTATGCGCAAAGAATCGTCCTGATAACTAAGACAAATACTCGGTGATCCAGAGAAAAGTGCGATAAACGTGAACCTCACTGGATATAATAGTAGAATCTGACCAAGTGGTTGAGATCCGCCGTCCTCCCATCAAACACGTCATGAAATGAACGCCACTCACGACTGCATGCATGTTATGCCATAAAACGCCGTTGTCATGATAGTGGAAAAGAACAGCGAAGCGTACAACGATTCAACATATTGTGAGAGGGGTGGACTGAGTTCCATCGTGATTCGCAACGAGCGGTTTGACTCCCCGGAGGTCGAAATTTGTAACTGATATGAGAGCTGGCTCATATATACACGCCCAATCTTTCATTTCATATGCCGGGAGCGATCGGACGAAGTCATGAATAAAAGAACCGAGCGGCATCAGATGACCCCATCCCTAGGGCAAACTTGCCCCGGATAGCATAGCTAGGAGGAGAGATAGATCTGTGGATCCATTTCGGAAATCGTCGCCATAGGTGTCTGTGACACCGCGGTTCAAGAAGGCAAGTCAGGGGCTAACCCTGTGATGCGATCCACGAATTCCACAGAGTGACATCTGATAATTGGTAGTCATTCGAGTGACAGAAACAAGTTCCGAGCCCGCTTTCGGGTGCGATTGCCATCTAGCTCCATGACCCCGCGTTGAGAGTCGCCGGCTTCCAGTAACTGAAAGACCTACGTGTTCGTCGAGTTCTTTCAATTAGGCCTGGAGTCCAACGGTACGGATACCTCGTCGATGAGACCCGTAATATCAGGTCCAAGAAACCATACTAGACCATGATGACCACACGACTTGATTGCTCGAGGATGCCTTGTTGAGACCTGTCGCTGTCGTTCAATGTGATGGGCACAAGTCAAATGATGAATTGCTGAAACGCGAAGTGGAAATTCAACTCCGACGCGATCTCAGGTGCCGCCCGGGGCGGCAGGCATGTCGCCAGGAGTCACCTTGCGTAAGCAAGGTCATTACCGTCTGTAGGGATTCTGTGCAAAATGACCACAGTAGTAAATAAATGACGTAATTAAGTTGCTATCCCCCTAAACAATTATCGTTGGGTTGAATTTGCATTGCATTCGGTAGTCGGTTATCGCATCCCTTTGATGAGTCAAACCATTGCTTGAGCGCTTGCTTTTTTGGGCGTAACTCGACGGACGGGGTAGAACGTCAACAAAAATTTCGTGAATAGCTAATATTACAAAATATAAATGAGAGTCCGCACAATTCACACGCAAGGTGTTGCGCCGGCAACGCCGGCCCTTTTCTAGTTAGAATCACGCGGGGCAATTTCAACACAGTGATCGTCAACGCCCTCACGTGTCCAAGTGCTGCATCGACCCTAATGTCATTGATCTCAGCTGCAAGCACTCAGTGGATGCCTTCATACATACGGTGACATACCCCATGCGATACCCTTGATCGAGAGCCATTCGGGCTCACGCTCAAACCCACCTCTGGACCCTCTCTTGTCTTACTTTACGCGATAGTACTAGTGCGGCAGTGCCAGCACTTTCAGTCCCGGCGTAACCGACCATCATTGTACTAATCATGCTGATTCATGCATTGGAGATTTGTTTCCGAGTCCCCCGCTGTGCAGATCTCTCACTGTGGGAAGTAAAGGCATGACTAATCAGTGAAAGTGGCTCTCAGATTAGTAGCCGTTGTCACGGATTTGGGTGTCACATGAATTCCGTGACAGGGTCACTGTCACTGCTATTGAACGCATGCAATGTTATTCATCACCCGCAGAAAGTTGCAATGATATTCATTGTCAAGCACTTAAATTCAGTGTGACAACAATCGGATTTGGACAAAGACGAGAACGGAGAATAGGGTGATCTTATGCAAGAGGCTGATATACTCAGCAGTTGTTGCAACTTGTGTAATGCCGCATCACACTACTAATATGCCTTCCTGGGCCTTACCCCACTTCGGCACCTACCCCCGCTTCGGCGTCACAAATTCACAGGGAAAGTCGCAGCTTGATCGCTGTCCTCAACGGCCCGCCATTGCCAGCGACGCGCCCTGTGACACGAGACTTGTTGAATCACGTCGTGTCGCGCACTCAGGCTCGGCAGAGCCTGGTGTTTAAAACTCCGCTCAGGCAAGTGACGACTGGCGTGACAGAGGTTGATTGCACGATCTCAACGACTACTGCACTATTTTCGCTCGTTCAACTTCGTAAACGCAGGTATAAGTAGTATCAAAAAAAAACATATGTAAGATAACAAAAGTGTTGTGTATTTTGTGGAGTGCAGAAATGGTTTAGGACCGGGGGTCAGACTCCGAGTCGGAAAAAAAATTCCAAGTCTAAACGAAACTCTACATATATAATCAATTACACTCAAATATTTGTGTGGACTTGTGGTGCAGTGGTCTAACACCTTGTCACAGGCCGTGTCCGCTGCAGTGTGGTGATGCTAAGGTCTCGTGTTCGACTCCGGCTTGTGCTTCGTTTTTTTGTTGATTTTCTGCGTTCAAATTTTGGTATGTTTTCCATAGTCACGGACGTCGGAAAATGCTGCCTATGTCACTTTTTTTTGTTAGCGGATTTTGTCACTGAAATTAATCTCGTAGCCACTGTTTTCCATTCATTAAGACACTATTGTTACATGTTTCGGACACGTTTCAACAGCGACTTTACTTCCCATAGTGTCTTCGGGTATCTTGCCCTCCTTCAGATCTCCTCCGGCTTGTTGTTAGTATGGGTACATCGTCCTCGTCTCCCTGCCTTTAAGGCGAATCGATGACGACTACATAGTATTGTACGATCCGCAGGTGAGCCGAGCTCGGCACCCCCGTTGACTTTTTGGATCCGGGCGGCCGAAGTTCAATCTGAGTGAGTCGGACATCCAATGTACGACCATGCGGCGGTCCTCCGAGTCTGGACCAAAACCAGCACGGACGAGCGCGAGCCAGAAGACAAACGAATTTTCGATACCCTTTGAGCGCATCACTTTAGGGTAGCCGACAACTGCGAACGAAGAAAAAAAACGCATAGCTTGGATCATATCATCCGATGGACCTTTTTTTCATTCACTGCTAGTAGACGTGCGGGTAGGTTCGTCGAAGATTTGAAGGTCGTCGGATCAGCTGAGCTAACACGGCGGTTGAGGTCAACAACGGTGGTGTTGGCTCACCACGATTTGAGCCAGAGGAACCTGAAACAAAGATAACGAACGGCACAGGACCGGCTGGGTTATTACTACAGCCTATTACTACAGCCTACAGGCGATTGATGTCGATGTATATATCACCGAGTCCACAAGTACTGGTGCCTACAAATCTGATAGTAATCATGATGAACACCAACACCGCCGCATCATCCCAGGTAATTACGCGCTCAGTTAGGCTTAATAGCAGCCCATGTACCCGTCCGTCGTAGTCGCCCTATAGAGCGTGGTCCCGTTTTTTGTGCCCGCCCTTCTCAGTGTTTCCGCCGTTGGTTGGCTTCCAAAGACACTCCCCCGAGTCCTGGACTGCGAATGCCCGATAAATGAGCTCCCCGGCCATTGGTGACTTTACTACTGCCAGTGATAATCTCATGGAGACGTGTGGGGAACAGCCCGTCACGAGCTGATCCGGGGTTCGATGGAGTAATTGTTCATATCTGATTGCTCCGTGTCGATGGCAGCAAAGCTGCTAGCTACCGAGCTCAAGCTGAGGGAAAGCCCGACATTCTAGCCAGAAAAGTCTGGCAAAGTAATGGTCATGGTGAGAGACCGTTGCAGGTGTTCTGATGTCCGGTTACTATGCCATCGCAAGGTCAATGAATTTTCTGCGATGAGCTCTGGAGTGGGGATATACTTACTCAGGCCATAGCAGGACAAATAGCCGATACTGTCGCACGCCCCGCTCGCTCGCCACACTCACACACGTTACGTCCTCGCACGCCCAAGTTGTCTCTCGCCCCAGGCTGGCCAGAGTAGCGCTCTCCCGGCTTTGTCCTGGTCCTCACCCTCGCCCATGAAGTATGCGCCCCACCCGCTCCCGCTCCCCCTCCTCCTCACTTGTCAAGATTCGGCAAAATTTTGATGGGCCTGAACCTTTAGGATTAGGGTTAAGTAAGTAAGTACGTAAATTGGAAGGTTGTCGGAATGTCGGCACTCGACATCCAGCAAATCGGCTACATTCCAATCTTAAAGAAGTCTTGCGGCTACAAGTTTCTTCCTGTTCGGAAACGTGCGCCAAGTTGATGCAAGCTTGCTTTTTATTGCTATGCGTGCAGAGTATGTACATGCATGTTCCGAACTGGAGACTGTCCATGAAGATCGTTCGTTATATTTTTTTTTGTTTCTAATCGTGGCTCCCAAAGGTGCAAGGTGTCGGTGCTTGGCTAGTACTCCAACAAGGTGATCGCACCGTCGACATGGCCGAGCGCAATCCTTCCCGCTTCCTCCTCCATCGCGACACGCGTCCACGCGTCGTCGTCGCACACTTTAAACACCATCGACGCACCACTTGACTGGACCTCACCAGTGACACCAGGCTCTGCGCTCGTCGCGATTGCTGTTGGCGTCCCTGACCTGGTCTGTAACCCGTCCCGACTCATATTTCCTTTGTACGACGTCCCCTCCGAATCACTGGACGGACCAACCCCGATCATCCTCCCCGCTAACCGCTGACCACGTTCGCTCGGTCCTAGCCACTCTTCCGTGTGATGATCGACCCACAACACCGTACCGTATCGTCCGAGTGCCACGGCCGATTGGCCAAACAGACGAACGGGCGAGCCGATGGTGTTCTTCGCGTGCGGGCGGGGATCGTACGGTAAATTGTATTCCGTCGTTGGCATGGTTATTTTCGGGATAGATCCCAGGGTGCGGTAGGTGGCGTTCGGGCGCAAGACGTAATGATGCAGGACGTTCACAGGCCAGGGATAGATGCTTGCAAACCGAACGAACAGGTGGATCGGGCGGGGAGAAAAATCAGGAGGAGAGTATATTGGGTCAGAGGACCTGGACGGGGATGAAGACAGGAGATGGGACACAGGGGCATGCTGCTCGCACAGGACGACTGTGTCTGTGCGCCACTGGAACCTAAACTGGGCGAGTGGGTAAGCGATGGGTGCACCCCGGATGGAAACGAGGTTTTGGCGCGGGGTGGTGGAGTAGATCTCGAGCGACTGAACGCGGACGACGATGGCGTAGTCGCGTGCGACGTGGACGGCCTGGATCTTGTCGTCAGGCTGTGTGAGGCCGTGTGAGCGACCGAGTGATCGAGTGAGTGCGAAGGGAGAAACTGACCTGGACGATAGACGGGTTGAGCAACTGGACTTTTTCTTGGGTGAGGTCGTCGAGGTCCCAGAGGCAGAGGGCACCGCCGTCCTCGACCCGACGGGTGACGAGCTTGTTACCAGATAAGAGGTGAAGTTCCCGAATGCCGTCGATCGTGGCTTCTGTCTCGAAGCCACACTCGGGGTCTTCGGCATCAAAGCGGATGGAGAAGGTTTCCGTCCTTGGAAGCGGGGATCAGAGACAAGCTTCTGGAGGAGGAGGAAGGACATACTGGGCAGATTGCATGGCTAAGACGGCGGTGCTAGTAGACGGGTCGGAATTAAGGACGACGCCGCCGTAGGGACCGTCTGCGTGCCTGAGCTCTGCGACGCAGTGTGGGTGTGAGCCAGCGACGTCCCAGCACTGCAAGAGGAACGATGTTGGTTTGTCAGTCATACTGACTGAGATGAGCCATTGGTTGGATCTGCCGGGCAGGAACTGGAGAAAAATGATGCGCGCGGTTGGCTCGGTGGTGAAAGTGAGCTGTCTGTGGGGGACAGGAAGTGGTGATGACCATGCGCGACGGAGAGTGAGGGCGCGGCGGGTGAGGGACTCGATATCATGGGCAGAGAGGTCTGAGAGAGAGGTATCTGGGAAGGGGATGTGCTGGTCGAGCACGTGCGCGCGGAAGAGGTGGGCCCAGAGCGGGCGTAAATGGGTGACTGCAGAGAGAGTTTTGCATGTCTACACGGATGAGCACTGACGCAGAGAGAGGGAGAGGAAGAAACTTACGCGACGGAGGGCGAGAACGGATGAGATGGGTAAGAGTGAAAATACGTCGAGAAGGATGTCGACTGGGAGATCCATGAATACTTCGAGTAGCAGAGAGGGGCCATTTTATCTCTTTTTAACCGATTTCCGTGTGCCTCGCAATGCGCGAAAATATCGGGCCCATGATGGGGTGTGTGTTGTCCGCGAAAACCGTGTGTGGATTAGATTAGATGGTAGTTCGGCTAATTATTTATAATATTCTTTTTTTTTTGGCATGTTCGGTAGCAATTTCGCCGACAGGACACGCCAACGAACTGACTGTAGTATGATGATGGACGTCGAACAAGAAATTCCCTCGCGTCGACCTTCCGTTCCGTTGCTAGACAGACCGACAAGAACACCGTTTGGTCCTCGCATTCGCACACGGCTAAAACATTCCATCGACGCCGACGGACCACCCTCCTCTCCTGCCTCTATCGATCCTTCCTATTCAGACGTCGCGGTACAGACATCCCCGTCCTCCTCTCCTCCTCCGCACTCTCCCAGATCCGCACCAGCCACCTTTACCCCACCGCCCCCGCTCACCCCTCCACCCACCATCACTTTCGACCCCTCCCCCATCCCATGGAAGGGTCTCCCCCTCGAAGTCGCTCAGTGGACCTTTTCCTCCTCCGAGCTCCAAGAGATCGTCTCCAGAGCCATCCGTCTCAGCGCCCGCGAGTCTTTCGTCCGCCTCCTCTCCCTACAAGCGCTCGAGGTCGACATCGTCCACGAACAGGAACGCCTCAACGCAGAGCGCGCAACCGCACAGGCAAGATGGCGCTTCGAAGTCGGCCGTCGCACCATGCTCATCCAGGCCCTCAATGCCATCTCCTCCGCATCGGCTCCGACCGGTAGCGCTAACGGCACCGACACCACCGCCGACAGCGCTAATCCAATTATTGGCCTAGTCACCCAGCTCGCCTCTTCCATCGCAACTTGCGACGCCCTCCTCTCCTCCATCGTATCCATCTCAGACCAGCAGTCCCAGATCGAGGTCATACAACACCAGCACTGGGCCTCGGCACTCGGAATCGCACTCAGGAAACTCAACAAGGCTCACGAACGACAGACACAGGACCTCGCACGCGCCCTCGCCAGAGTGCAGACTCTCGAGGACGAGCTCGAAGAAGCATGGCGCGAAGCAGAGAAGATGGCCATCGAGTTCGACGATCTCGAGCAAGAAATTGCACCCAGCGACGGTGAGGACGACCCAGACACCCTCGCCGTTCCACCGCGGGACCCTGCACCATCCTTCCAGGACCTCGACGACACCGGCACACTCGCTGACATCGTCTCCAACACCGACACTGCCGTCGTCCTCGGCGTCACCGCTACCGCCGTCGCATCCAAAGCCACTCTCATCAGCTCGGGAGCAGGCAGCCCTCGGGCTTTCGACAAATCAGATGCAAAGTCCGTCCGGTCCACACGCAGTCGACGGTCGACACGCGATAGCCACATAGCTCGCCTCTCTGCTGCCCGCCTGCGCAGCCGCACAGCGTCCAATGCCAGTCTGCGCCTCCCAAAATCACTTCGCTCCCCATCATCTTCCTCGGTGCCCATCGTCGTCGTCAATCACGAGGTACCGCCACCCATGCCGGCCCTCCCGCCACAGAGCATCACTGGTTGTTCGTTCCTCGACATGGACCAGATCTCCCCGCTAGAACCCCCTCGGAAAGTCCTCCTACCTAAACGTCAGTCTCTCTCTTTTATTTATTTTGGTGATGCTCATCTTTTTACAGGCCACCCCGAACCAAAGATCGCACTCCCTATGCCACCCCACTCGGCCGGTCTGCCACAAACGCGAGTTCCCTTTGTCTGGCTCGACACCGAAGAAGGCAACGGCAGCGCCGGTGCCAGTGGCAGCAACAGCTTTGACGACGGCGACGAGACCAAACGCACGCGCCTTAACGGGCTCGACCGGTCGCACTCGCTTAACATTTTTTCGTCGCTCAATACGCAACGCGCGCGGCGGAGTAACCTCGTGATGAGTTTGACGGGCTCAGACCGGGGATCCGAGTCTGGTGCTGGTTCCCCTGTCAGTCCTAGTACTGCTAGTCCGAATCCTGGTTCTGTTTCGCGCTCTGTCTCGGCACGACGGCCGGGTTCGGGTTTTTCACCGCCGAGGAAGGCGATGGAGCTGGGAAGAGAACAAACTGGGGCCTGGGTGGGCGAGAGCGTGGGATCGGTGTCGCCAACGTCCGATCATTCGCTCATGTCAGCTACCCACGTTCGCGGTCCGAGTAGCGGGAGCTCGGGGTTGGGATTCGCTGATATGAGCATGAGTATGGCTGGGATGGGAATGGGGATGGGAACAGGGACGAGAAGGGGATACCGACCAGGCTCAGCGGGTGCACGTCTGACGACGACGATACCACCGACGATCGCATCGACGTCGACATCATCGCCAACAGCACCGAGAAACGCGCGAACGCCGACCCCGACCACGCCCAAACGGTCGCTCGTGAGTCGGGCCAGCGAGGTGATTCTGAGGCGGTTGTCGCATGCAAAGGCCTCTCCGACGGGTAGTGCTGGCGGACGGACGCGGACGGGTGCGGCTGGGTTAGGGGTTAGGACGGGTATGGGTATGGGCAAGGGGAAGGGGAAGGGAAAGGGGACCAGCAAGGGGTCGGGGACGGAGATGAGCAGGGGATCGGGAGGATTGTCGCCCTCGCCTACGTCGTCGCGGTCGCGGTCGCACGAGGCGCTGAGGTTGAGCGGGAGTGGGAGTGGGTCCGCGAGGGAGAGGTGGAGAGGGAGAGGGGGGAGCGATGGGGACCCGGAGGGGGAGGGGTATGCGGAGGGGTATGGATATGGTGAGGACGATGGTGAGGGGGAAGTGATGGTGATTGGGTCGTTGCGATCGGCGTCGACGTCGTTGGAGTTGGACCGTGTTTGAGGGAGGAAAACACGAAACGGAAAAAAAATATCTCGTGCACACCATCTATCACACCCTATACATACTACCTTTTTACTTATCGTTTCGCTCGTTGTTTGGATGCTATCATGATATGCTCGTTTGTCTATACTTTCGTTTTGTTTTCTACCTATTTCGTTTCGTGGTATACATGTACATAATACCGAGATACATCGCAGCCTAGGATAATGTTTACTTACCGAACAAGATGAAAAGGTTCATTTCGCTCCGTCGGATGCCCGTTCATGTATCGACACCCGCTGTCACGTCGACCGTCGCGTCTCGAATGACGTCATACACCGTAGTACTAGCGTGCGTGATTCAAGGGGTCCTCGACTCTTCCATATCTTCCTCTTCCCCCAGAACTCTGGCTTTGTAACTTTCACTACGCCACCTACGTCCCAGATACCTCTTCCCCGACTCGTTTACGACAGCGCCAGCATTTTAGGTCACATTGTTATCGAGAAAGAAGTTCACCCTGCGCGTCGAGTCGTCCGCGTCTGTAGAGAATGGTGGCACCTCGCCATGACAATCCTCTACCAATCTGTTTATGTTGGCAGAGTACGCTGTCTGTATTCACTTTCTAGGACGCTGTGGGGTTTCGCTGGCATGGGCATGGGCACAGTCATGAGCACACGGCCCCTCGGTCAATATACGCAACGACTCCTAGATATTGCCTTACTAACTGACCACACGGAACTACATGTCGAGTCTTTTCTCCTGGAATCATTCATTGAATGTATGCCCCACCTTGCCATCTTCTCGATTGCCGCCACTACCAGCTCTATCGACTCGGATGTGTCGAACAAAATTATGCTCGACTGGTACTCAGTGCTCACCCTACCTAAAGCCATCTTCTTTCTCGTCTGTGAACCTCCTTGTCTTATTTATTTATTTATTTTGACTCAATAATCTCCTTGTCAACTGCACCCAGCTCCGCGTTCTAATCTGTCCTTGCCTACTTTGTCCCTAGGAGATTCAACGCGGTGTCATCCCACCTATTGTGGCCACACTCTGCCATAGTATTGGAGCCTTCGGCGCTACAAGAACTTTTTCTTGACTTCACCGCAGATCTCCCTTGCTTCAAGTTTGCCTGTATGGGACTTCCACACCGCAGAGTCCCTCAGCAAGGAAATGACCCCACACGACATACCCACTGGCATCCCGCACGACGCCCGCTACCTCCGAGTCCACGCGACGCTGCACGCCATCGCTTCCCACCGCCAAATGGGCCCTGCACAAGCACAGGAGCGCATGGATTCCTTCGTGGCCTGGCTGTCGCTCGCGCCCGAAGTGGCTATTGTTTTCGACATCCGGCAGAGACTCTTTCGGTCTACGGATCATCTCAACCTCACTCGTGTACAGCTTCTTCGGTCGTGCTTGCCTCCAACGGGCATCATTCTGGAGACGCAGCCATGTAGGTCGTCTCGATACTCGCGCGCTATGCTCGACCGTCCGTCGTGGAGACGTCTTTGCGACAAGTGAAGGACGCATCCCGGGATTACAACTCGGGCGTGGATTCCCCGTCGGACTCGCTTGCTGGCGCATACAGCCTTGCCGTCAGAACGCTCGCTCTCGGGAGAAAGCAAGAAGTCGCTCTCCTTCTCATCTCGACGGCACAGAATTCATATACCTGATTTCACACCCAACATGGTCGCTAAACACGCTCTATATCGACAGACGGCTATGGACCGGAGCGTAACCTTCCTGGAATGAGCAAGATGCCACCAGTCATCCCGTCAGTATCGAACCTAACATGATCCATACAGAACACGGCTGACAACAATACAACGCTGGCAGCCCGCCTCCCTACTTGCCGTCATGCGATCACCCAAGTCGCCGTCCCCTCCGAGTCATGCCCTCCACAGCGTCATAACTTCATACCAAGCCCTCAGTCACACCCATGCCCTCCCACTCCACCGCTCCCTCGCCTACTGCCACTCGCCCAAATCTACTTCTATTGGGCGTTCACCGAAATGCTTCACCACCGTTCGCGTCGGGAATTCGTGCACGTCCTCTTAGTGTTTGCACAGCACTTTAACCTGGTTGGCATCCTGCGCAAGACAATGTCCGAGGGGCAAGCAGGTGCGCAACTTGAAGGAGCGGGGGAGGCACTGGGGATTGTCGCATCTGCCAGTGGTACCCCTGGCGATGAACGGGAAGTTATGGCCAAGTGCGTATCATACGGTGCTCGTGTGGGACGCAATGGTGGTGCTGTCGGTTAGGGATGAGCAGGAATGGCTGTATATGCTCCTGTTATCGCTCGTTCAACGGGAATCGATAGGTGGGTGGAACGAGAGTGCTGGTCCGGAATAATTGAGAGCGGGGACGCGTGTACGGGTGCAGATTCCTCTGTTCGTGTCCTCGTACTCACCCCTGGGACATGGACGAGGGTGTTGCCGGACATGATGGAGCTCTGGGTCGAGCCTACGCTCGTACAATGGAGCTTAGTCTCACAGGGTTATGTGCAGCACGACGATGCGGAGGTTGCCTTGAGGATTTCGGATCGCGTGGAGGTGGTGGAGCATGGTAACGTGGACAGGGTGGAGATGTGATACAGTCAAGTCGAGGTCAGGCTCGGGGTCGGGGTAGGAAACAAGGCACAGAGAAGGAGTCAGGAACAATGGCAGCGACGGGGATGGGAAGGGGCAGGAGCAGGGGAAGAGGAGACGACGACGCAGCAGAGCAGCGGAACGCGAATTGAGCCGCAGTGCACACAAATGTGTCGCGCGGGTTTGTTGTTGCGGTGGACGTGGAGCACGCACGCGAGGTGGAGATGAGGCTGGTGGAGCGGTTGGGATACCGGCGGGGCGTCTCGGATGCTCAAAGTGAGAGCTGAGGCGAGGGCAGGGGAGATGGCTCAGCCATGTGCCTGCTATATAACACTTCGAGGATCGACCGGGTCGAAGTTCGGACATGGTCCTGGTCCTGGACTCTTCTAATCATGAGAGTAAGAGATGAGTCTGTAATAAGAAGAAAGTGTACACAGCCTAGATAAAAACTATTAAAAAGTCATCAGAAGTACCAGTGAGATGATTCTAGATAGCCCATGTTGGACTGGAAAGATAACAGAAAAGGAAGATGCAAGGAGAAAAATGTAACACAGGATAAAGTACCTTTGTTGAGATGCAGCAGCTGCAATAGATAAGTAGAAATGTATATCTACTGTAATCTACATGGTCTATATAGTAGATTGATGTGGGATCAGTTGGTTGGACAGGATGTCTTGAAAACTTTTTGTATTCTGTCACCATGCAACTCCCTCTCCCCAATTCATTGGTGGATCCGAGTTGAATTTTTTTCAAGTTTCTGGGGCAACCTTTTGTCTTGCACAAGTAAATCAGGACAGAATCTAGTCCATATATTTACACCAGACATCATGTCATGCTGATTCATTGTGTTGTTTGTATTGCATGCCTTCATACAAACATTTCATTTGTGGCATGATAGTACTAACTGATGCACATGAGCCTTGAGTCTTTACTGGTACATTTCTATAGATTCTTTGTTGTCAATATTGTGTTTCTTTCCTTGTTATCATCTATATTTCTTTCTGAAAACAACTTGTCCTGACATTCATGAAAAGTCCCTTATAGTTGTGCTATAAATATATTGGTTATTGAATGAAATATTAAATATACAGTATTTTTGACATACTCATCCTGTTCTGAAGAACAACATTCAAGATCATCTCAATCTTGTCTTTCTTAGATGCTTTTCTATATTGGTTGAAAACTTCCTCCATGGCTAATTTCACCTTTGCAGGAATGTGTGATGTCTTGTACTTTTCAGCAGCAGATGTGAGTGGCCGAGGATATTTGTGGTGGAAAAGATGGAAGGAGTGCTCCAGAATAAGCATAGTGTCTATAAATTGAAAAACAAAGCATCATTTGAACGAGAATCTTTTGAGGAGAAAAAAAAAACATACCAACACATTGTAGAAGAACTTGCTGCCATGTACCACGAGCATTCTATGGGTCTTCAATTTTACTTTGCTATTGTGTGAAATAAAGAATGGATTTACCATACTATCAGTGTTCAAATGGATCGAAGATTGACTGCTATCAATATTGGACTAAATAATGAAATGTTAGACAAAAAAGGCAATAGAATGAATCCACATACTATCTGGTTGTGAACAATCTGATTATAATAGATGATGTTACAATATGTAAATAAAAATGATGTCATAAAGAGATTCACCATCTATAAATGACAATGAGAGATGGTCACTTTACATGATGAACACTTACAGACTACAATGAATGTAATGCAATAGTAGATTAGATATTCAAGTTTTCCAACAACAGAAACATAAAAACTTACATCCTGGAGGTAAAAAAAATGATGTTTTTAGGAAAGATTAAATTAATGATATCAAAAATGACTTACAGCCTGTAAATTTTGCAGAAATTGGTAAATAAATCATAAGATAAACAATATAGTATATACCTCCTATTGAAGTTGTAAAATAGGTATGATTAATTAATAATGCTGAACTCATATGTCATGATAAAAATATACCTCCTACATAGAAGAAAGGTTATCAACTTGTTACTATGGTAAGATAAGACTCACAGTCTATAATCAATCACAAATAGATGAAAGTTAATTATGATGGTTATGAAAATATAATAGAAAACCCACCAGCTAAATGGACCAAGACATAATGAAGTTAGATCATCATTGTAAAAAATATGATAAACACCATACCCTCTATAAATTTCAGATTGAAAATTTGACATAAATGCAGATTATTAATAGTGCAAGAAATAAACTCACAACCTGTTATTTGTGAAGTGAAATTAAAACATAATATCATTACTATAACTACTTTTGGATGATTCCATAAAGTGAAACTCACAAACTATCATTTCCAAACAAGAATAAGCAGAAAAGGAACATGGCATCATCAACATTACAACTTCAAGTCTCTGGCACATTTCAAAAAGTACAACTTACACCCTGTCATTTCCAGGGCAGAATGAAGAATGAGTGGATATGGCATTATCAGTATCACAACTCCCTGGCACATTCCACAAAGCACAACTCACTGACTGTGATTTGCAGGGCAGAAGAAAGGATGAGAGGACACATCATCATCAGCTTCACCACTCTCTGGCATTCCACAACACACAACTCACATACTGTGATTTGCAGGGCAGAATGAAGAATGAGTGGAACATGGCATCATCAGCATCACCACTCTCTGGCACATTTCACAACACACAACTTACTTCCTATGATGTGCAGGGCAGAATGAAGAATGAGTAGACATGACATCTTGAGCTTCACCACTTTCTGGCACATTCCACATTCCACAACTCACTTTCTGTGATTTCCAGGGCAGAATAAAGAATGAGCATTGAGAGGACATGGCATCAGCATCACTACTCTCTGGCACATGCACATTGCACAACTCACAGGCTGTGATTTGCAGGGCAGAATGAAGAACAAGTGGACATGAGTCACATGACATCATCAGCATCACCATTCCCTGGCACACTCCACAACACACAGCTCACATACTGTGATATGTAGGGCAGAATGAAGAATGAGTGGATATGGCATCATCAGCATCACCACTCCCTGGCACATTACACAACACACAACTCACATACTGTGATTTCCAGGGCAGAATGAAGAATTAGTTGACATGGCATCATCAGCATCACCACTCCTTGGCACATTCCACAATACACAACTCACATACTGTGATTTCCAGGGCAGAATGATGAGTGAGTGGATATGGCATCATTAGCATCACCACTCTCTGGCACATTCCACAATTTGAGCACAACTCACAGACTGTCATTTCCAGGGTAGAATAAAGAATGAATGGACATGGCATGATCAGCATCACCACTCTCTAGCAAATTCCACTATACACAACTCACTCCCTATACATAATTTCCAGGGCAGAATGAGGAGTGTGTGCCATCGAGTGCCAATGAGTGGACATGACATCATTAACATCACCACTGTCTAGTAAATTCCACTACACAAACTCACTCCCTGTGATTTGCAGGGCAGAATGAGGAATGAGTGGACATGGCATCATCAGCATCACCACTCTCTGGCACATTCTACATTCCACAACTCACTTCCTGTGATTTGGAGGGCAGAATGAAGAATGAGTGGACATGGCATCATCAGCATCACCACTCTCTGACACATTCTATATTCCACAACTCACAGACTGACATTCCCAGGGCAGAATGAAGAATGAGTGGACACAGCATCATCAACATTACCACTTCCTGATATATTCCACAACACACAACTCACAGACTAACATTCCCAGGGCAGAATAAAGAATGAATGGACATGGTATCATCAGCATCACCAACTCTCTGGCACATTCCACATTCCACAACTCACATTCTGTCATTCCCAGGGCAGAATGAATAATGAGTGGACATGCCAGGCATCATCAGCATCACCACTCCCTGGAATATTCTACAACACATAACTCACTCCCTGTGATTTCCAAGGCAGAATGAAGAATGAGTGGACATGGCATCATCAGTTCACCACTCTCTGGCAGATTTAACAAAGCACAACACACAAACTGTCATTTCCAGGGCAGAATGAAGAATAAATGGACATGGCATCATCAGCATCACCACTCTCTGGCATATTCCATATCACACAACTCACAAACTATGATTTCCAGGCAGAATGAAGAATGAGTGGACATGGCGTCATCAGAATCACCATTCCCTGGCATATTCCACAGCAGCCAACTCACATACTATGATCCCAAGGGCAGAATGAAGAATGAGTGGACATGGCATCATCAGCATCACCACTCCCTGGCACATTCCATAACACACAACTCACTCCCTGTCATTTTCAGGACAGAATGAAGAATGAGTGGTCATAGCATCCTCAGCATTGCTACTCTCTGGCACATTTCTCAACACACAACTCACATACTGTGATTTGCAGGGCAGAATGATGAATGAGTGGACATGGCATCATCAGCATCACTACTCCCTGGCACATTCCACAACACACAACTCACTTCCTATCATTTCCAGGGCAGAATGAAGAATGAGTGGACATGGCATCATCAGCATCACCACTCTCTGGCATATTCCACAACAGACAACTCACATACTGTGATTTGCAGGGCACAATGGAGAATTAGTTGACATGGCATCATCAGCATCACCACTCTCTGGCACATTCTACATTCCACAACTCACATGCTTTCATTTCCAAAGCAGAATGAAAAATGAGTGGACATGGCATCAGCATCAGCATCACCACTCCCTGGCACATTCCACAACACACAACTCACTCCCTGTGATTTCCAGGGCAGAATGAAGAATGAGTAAACATAGCATCATCAGCATCACCACTCCTTGGCACATTACACAACACACAACACACAACTCACATACTGTGATTTCCAGGGCAGAATAAAGAATGAGTAGACATGGAATCATCAGTGTCACCACTCTCTGGTACATTCCACATTCCACAACTCACTTTCTGTGATTTCCAGGGCAGAATGCAGAATGAGTGGACATGGCATCACCATCACCACTCTCTGACACATTCTACATTCTGCAACTCATATTCTGTCATTTTCAAAGCCAAATGAACAATGAGTGGACATGACATCATATCAGCATCACCACACTCTCTAGCACATTCAAGAAAGTAGAACTGACATACTGCCATTTCCAGAGCAGGATTACAATATAATCAAATAATGATCATTAGGACTCAGCATGCATTTGTACACATGAACAACATACTTTCTATAATTTCCATAATGTCCCATAATTAGTCAACATATCTCTGCTTTTGTGTTGCATCTGACTCATAAGAACTTATCTCACCCAGAAGTGTGGAAACCATCTTGCAAGGTTTTCAGGATCAATTTTCTTCATTTTCCATCCAGGAAGTGCCAAGAGCCATGTCCTGTCTAAAGAAGATACAACACTTTGCATATTATGGCATCTGCCTTGAAAAAATATTCAAATTTCAGCACTTACTCTTGAGCTGCATATCTGATACACAATGCTATGTTTGTTTCCTGTGCAGTAACAAATAGCAATTGCAAAGCCTCCTTATTCAGAGCTCCTGCTGTGGTTTCCAGCAGTATGTTACACCCCTCATTTGAGTTGTGCATTCCTTGTATTTATACAAATCCATGAGCCGAATATTAATATTTTATTCAAAAACAGAATAAATACCTCCAATCCGAACACTGCAATTGGGTGGATGGTTCAATTGAGAGAGACGTCCCCATACATTAGCATTGTCAAAAATTCCATCTATAAGCCCATGTGCCTTTGCCATTTTCTCCTCACGTGGCAGCCTTCAATCATCACCAGTTAGTTCACTCATGGCTACTGTCAACAATGCATCAAACTTGGTGAACAACACAATAACAGGCACTAGGACAAGTTGTGAGCACGAGAGCACCTTTCCGACAATGCAGTCACCATTTTTGGTATCACATTCATTGAAAAACATTTCCTCGGACCGTTGGATTGAGCGATCCAATTTATCCATTGGGATACAGTACCTATTTAATGATGACCAGTCAATGATTCTTCCCACACAGCTCACTGAGTTATACCAAATGGCATGAATCCTTTTCTTGAGAAATGTTGTGTCTGCACGATCCGCGATGAACTTCTTCAATCGTTGGAATTCATGTATAGAACCAGCTTCGAAGCCCCGCGAGTCATGAAAGATGAATTTGTCATTGCTCGGGAAGATTAATTCGTTCTCGATGTCGTGCATTCCGCGCTGGCGTGCATTTGGTAAAGATGCGCCTCACTGTCTCCGAATCCAATTAAATATGTAGTCATACTCACCCCCGTGGATCCCTCGACCTGGGTCAGATCGATCTAGTAGTCGCACGGTTTGGTAAACTAGTCATCCATTATATATTCAACCAGGCGCGCACCTTGTTGCCTTCTCCATCATAGACCTCCGGGGTTTCGGTAGTGTTACAGATCGCGCGGAGAATAGTCGTCTTGCCAGCGTTCGCCCGCCCGATGATAAGGATCCTGAAGCGACCAAATTTCTCTTCGATGTTTCCATAACTGCCTGGGATGGTAGTCTCCATATCTGGATTGCAAGTATTATCGAATAATCTGTAGAACGTAGAGTTGAAGTAGTAGTCACTGTGAGGGCGAGAGAGGAAGTGGAAGAAGGGTACTTCGATCGACCCCCATCTACATCCGACATCCGGTTCCGTGGTCGGAGGGATTCGGAGACCGCGTTTGATCGGCTTCAACTTCCGGAGGTCTGGACCACGAAACCTAACAACACGCTTTCCCAATGCAGAGCAAGCATAAAGTGACCTTGATGTCTGAAGCCTAGCCCACATTCAATGGCATCAATCAGAACACCTTTGTGGTGAAACAAAGTAACGTTGGGCATAGGAACTGAGACTATGACAGAACGACGTGTGTACATGTACGTCGCCGCTCCGTAATCATCAAGTGTCCGCGAGCAGAAATATGTTTTAGAAACAAAAAACGAAACGTACGGAGAAAAAAGGAGATGGGGCATCATATTCACAGTAGCAAGCCGTCACAGTGGCATTCGTACAATGTATGACCGTCCGTCGAGTGGGGTGGAGCGGGCAGTGATTTAAGGGATTACACCCCGAGACTGATCTGGGGGGACAGTCGAGGCGTGGAGACAGTTGAGCCAGATGAATGTCACGGTACTCAACAGCGTAAATTTCTTGTACAAATTACAAAGAAATTCCTCGCGTCGACGTTCCGCTTTGTTCGCATTCGCACACTCCATCGACGTTCTTCCTCTCCTGGCTCTATCGACCTTTCCTATTCAGACGTCGCGGTACAGACGGCCCCGTCCTCTCCTGCTCTCCCGCACTCCGCCAGCTCCACCTTCATCCCACCGCCACCGCTCACCCCTGCCCTCAATGCCACCTCCTCCGCTCCGCCCGGTAGCGCCAATCCAATTATTGGCCTCGTCACCCAGCTCGCCTCTTCCATCGCAACTTGCGACGCCCTCCTCTCCTCCATCGTATCCTTCTCAGACCGACAGTCACAGATCGAGGTCATACAACACCACTGGGCCTCGGCGCTCGGAATTGTCCTCAGGAAACTCAACAAGGCCGACGACTGACAGACACAGGACTCGCACGGCCCCTCGCCAGAGTGCAGACTCTCGAGGACGAGCTCGAAGAAGCATGGCGCGAAGCAGAGAAGATGACCATCGAGCAAGAAATCGCACCCAGCGACGGTGAGGACGACCCAGACACCCTCGCCGTTCCACCACGGGACCCTGCACCATCCTTCCAGGACCTCGACGACACCGGCACACTCGCTGACATCGTCTCCAACGCCGACACTGCCGTCGTCCTCGGCGTCACCGCAACCGCCGTCGCATCCAAAGCAACCCTCATGAGCTCGGGAGCAGGCACTGGCAGCCCTCGAGCTTTCGGAAAATCAGACGCAAAGTCCGTCTGGTCTATGCGCAGTCGACGGTCGACGCGCGATAGCCACATAGCTCGCCTCTTTGCTCCGTCGTCGTTGTTTGGATGCTATCATGATATACTCGTTTGTCCATACTATGGTTTTGTTTTCTACGTATTTCGTTTCGTGTCAGTGTACATGTTCATAATACCGAGACACATCGCAGCCTAATAGGATAATGTTCACCGAACAAGATGAAAAGATTCATTCCGGAATGCCCCGCCTGTTCATGTATCGACACCCGCTGTCAAGTCGGCGCCACGTCAAACGTCGAACGTCGCGTCTCGAACGACGTCATACACCGTACTAGCGCGCGTAGATTCTACTTGCCGCCCAGCAAGGCGGCTGCCTTGTTCGTCAGGACTGTGAACCACGCGTTGGTGTTAGTGTCAGCGCTAGCATCGACCCGAGTCGCGCCGACGTCTGCGGGGATGCCCGACGAGCCGAGAGCACCAGCTTTAGCCATCGCTTTAGCGAGGAGAGGGATCTGCGTGGGTGTGCGTGAGGATAAAACCAGCAACGGCAGGGAAACTCGCACCTCGATTTCGACGTTTGGGCTAAAGTGTGAGGCGACGCCTGTCACGACACTGTGCCGGGGGCAACGTGAGAAGAGTAGACACGAGAGAGAAAGAATCAGACCTACCCGAGCATCGACTCAAAGATACGCCGCGAATCGGGGCGTTGAGCGCCTTTGAGGAAGCCAGGATGGAAGATGATCGTGTCTGCGTATCCGAGTTGGGCGAGCCCACGTTCGGTGAGCCCTTTGGACCTATATATGTATGCGAGAGTGAGAGTTTGCGCGTCGATTGCTCGGTCGGAGAGAGGACATACCTCAGGTAGAGAGTTAACGAGTTTGGGTCTGCGCCCATGCACTAGAGAAATGTTGTAAATGCCTGCGAACCGCTTTATTGAAAAACGTGGACGCACGGAGAGATACACGATCCGCTGTTCGTGAGTCGGATCGTCCGTCTTGGCCGCCTCGCACGCACGCACGACATACCTGTCCGAGCGGTCAATCAACCGTCTGGCAGGACTCGGGGAAACACTGTAACACGCACTCGCGGTCAATCTTTTCAAACTGCGCTGCACCACCAGCTTGTGCGCGCGTCGTGCCCAGCGTAACGAACACGACGTCCCACCGACCGTCTTTTAACCTCGCCTCGTCGAGTCGTTCGAAATCGATCACTTTTTGTTCTAGTTTCGCTTGTCCTGGTTCTTTGGAAGCGCCAGTGACACGCCGACCGTACTCGCCCACGCGCGCCCACTCGTCACTCGCGAGCAGTTGAGTGAGGAGTTTTGTCCCAACGGCTCCTGTTGCGCCGAGGAGGAGGGCGGATCTGCCGGTTTGAAGCTTGTTTGCGGTGCCGGTCATCATGTGAACGTGGTGAGGGTCGATGTGAGTCACAGGCGAACAAAGTCGGATCGATAAGCCGAGATGCCAACGCGTAACAACTTCAAGTTCAATTGGTCACCGGCAAGAATGACATGTACTCGTTACACTATGGTCGGTACACTAACGCTGAAAGGGGCAGTCTCTCATTAACGAATCCTTCTCTTCCCCCCGAAGTCTGGCTTTGTGACTTTCACTACGCCATCTAACGTCCCAGAGAACCTCTTCCCCGACTCATCCACGACAGCGCCAGCATTTTAGGTTGCGTTATCGGGAAATTTCACCCGGCTCTCATCACCAAACGCGCCCTCGTCCTCGTCTGTAGAGAATGGTGGCACCTCGCCATGTCAATCCTCCACCAGTCTGTTTACGTTGGCAGAGTACGCTGCCTTTATTCACTTTCTAGGATGCTGTGGGGTTTCGCCATGGGCAAGGGCACAGTCGTGAGTGGACGACCCCTCGGTTAATATACGCAACGAGTCTATATCGCCTTACCGACCACACGGAACTAGATATCGAGTCTTTTCTCCTGGAAACATTCATCGAATGTATGCCCCACCTCGCCATCTTCTCGATTGCCGCCACCACCAGCTCTATCGACTCGGATGTGCCGAACAAAATAATGCTCGACTGATCCTCAAGCCATCTTCCTTCTCGACCGTGAATCTCCTTGCCAACTGCACCCAGCTCCGCGCTCTAATCTGTCCTTGCCTAGAAGATTCAACTGACATGCCATCTACTATGGCCACACTCTGCTTTCCGCGTGGCAAAGAGCCAACCAGCGCAGCTTCCACTGCTGAACTCCGCCTATTGGCGCTCTCGGCGCTACAAGAACTTTTTCTTAACTTTACCACAGATCTCCCTTGCTTCAAGTTTGCCTCTATGGGACTTCCACACCGCAGAGTCCCTCAGCAAGGAATTGACCCTACACAACATACCCATCCCGCACGACGCTCGCTATCTCCACGCGGCGCTGCCTGCCATCGCCTCGCACCGCCAAATGGGCCCTGCACGAGCACAGGAACGCACGGATGCCTTCGTTGCTTGTCTGTCGCTCGCGCCCGACCGTGGCTATTGTGTTTCGACGTCCAGCAGAGACTCTTTCGGTCCATGGATCATCTCAACCTCACTCGTGTACAGCTTCTTCGGTCGTGCTTGCCTCCAACGCGCATCATTCTGAAAACGCAGCCATGTAGGTAGTCTTGATACTCGCGCGCTATGCTCGACCGTCCGTCGTGGAGACGTCTTTGCGACAAGTGAAGGACGCATCCCGGGATTACGACTCAAAAAAGGGCGTGGATCCCCCGTCGCATCCGCTTGCTGGCGCATACAGCCTTGCCGTCGGAACGCTCGCTCTCGGGAGAAAGAAAGAGCTCGCTCTCCTTCTCATCTCGACGGCACAGTTGCGCGGAATTCACATACCTGATTTAACACCCAACATGGTTGCTAAACACACGCTCCAGATCGACAAACGCGTATGGACCGGATCCGCGGAGCGTAACCTTCCTGGAATGAGCAAGATGCCACCAGCTATCCCGTCAGTATCGAACGTAACATGATCCATACAGAACACGGCTGACGACATCACAACGCTGGCAGCCCGCCTCCGTTCCCTACGCGCCATCATGCGACCACCCACGCCGCCGTCCCCTCACGCCCTCCACAGCTTCATAACTTCATACGAAGCCCTCAGTCACACCCGTGCCCTCGCCTACTACCACTCGCCCTGCTTCTATTGGGCGTTCACCGGAATGCCTCACCACCGGTCGCGCCGGGTATTCGTGCACATCCACTGGCACTTTGTGTCCGCACAGTACTTTAACGTGGTCGGCATCCTGCGCAAGATGCTGCTGTCGATCGTCAGGGATCCGACTCGGAGGGGCAAGCAGGTACGCAACTTGAAGGAGCGGGGGGGATTGTTACATCCGGTACCCCTAGCAATGAACGGGAAGCCTTGGCCGAGTGCGTATCATACGGCGCTCGTGTAGGACGCAATTGTGGTGCTGTCGGTTAGGGACGAGCTGGAACGGCTGCAAGCAGGCGCGCAAGGAGCGGGAGAGGCGCTGGGGATTGTCGCAAGCAGGAGCGGCACCGACGCCGCCGCCCTCCACAGCTTCATAACTTCATACCAAGCCCTCAGTCGCACCCATTCCCTCCCACTCCACCGCTCCCTCGCCTACTGCCACTCGCCCTGCTTCTATTGGGCGCGCAACTTGAAGGAGCAGGGGAGGCGCTGGGAATTGTCGCAAGCAGGAGCAGCTGTATGCACTCCTGTTATCGCTCGTTAAACGGAGTTGATAGGTGGGTGGAACGAGGGTGCTGATCCCGAGCAATCGGGAGCGGGGACGCTTGTACGGGTGTACTATTGTGTGGGTTTGTCATTGCGGCGGAGGTGGACCACGCATGTGAGGTGGAGGAGGAGGCTGGTGGGGCAGGTGTGATATTGGGGTGGCAGGAGGGCAGGACGGATGAGGGTATGGCAATGTTGAAGGAGCTCGAAGCGGGGCGAGGGCAGTGGCTGAGACGCATCAATGTGCATTCTCGGGTTCGTAGTCCGTGAACTGTGAGTTGGGTTCGGTTGGTCAGTTGGTTGGTTATATATTGTATGGCCATGTGCCTGCTATATAATGCTTCGAGGATTGACCAGGTCCAACCCTAAGGTCCTGGACCCTGGTCACCATCCATGATGGTTCCTTGACTCTTTTGATCATGAGGGTAAGGCTAAGGATGAGTCTGTAATAAGAAGATAGCATGCTGCATACACAGCCTAGATCAAAGTTATCAAAAGTACCAGTGAGCTGATACTAGATAAGAGTCCATATTGGACTGGAAGATAATGGAAAAGGAACATACAAGGAGGAAAATGACACATGATTAGTAAAGTACCTTTGTTGAGATGCAGCAGCTGTGATATATAAGTAGTAATGTATATCTACTGTGATCTACATGGTCTATAGCAGATTGAAGTGGGATCAGTTGGTTAGAAAGGATGTCATGGTCTTGAAAACTTTTTGTATTCTGTCACCATGCAACTCTTTCTTGATTCATTCAGAATCATTGGTGGATCTGAGTTGAATTTTCTTTCAATTTTCAGGGGCAATCTGTTCTCCTGGACAGGTGAATCTGGACAGAATCTAGTCGATAGATTTACACCAGACATTAGGTCATCCTGATTCATTGTGTTGTTTGTGCTGCATGCCTTCATACAAACATTTCATTTGTGGCATGATAGTACTAGCTGATGCACATGAGTCTTGAGTCTTCACTGGTATATTTTCATAGATTCCTTGTTGTCAATATTGTGTTTCTTTCCTTCTTATCATCTACATTTCTTTCTGAAAACAACTTGTCCTGACATTTGTGAAAAGTCCTTTATAGTTATGCTATGGATATGCTGGTTATTGAATGAAATTTTAAAGATACAGTATGCTTGACATACTCATCCTGTTCTGAAGAACAACATTCAAGATCATCTCAATCTTCTCTTTCTTAGATGCTTTTCTATATTGGTTGAAAACTTCCTCCATGGCTAATTTCACCTTTGCAGGAATGTGTGATATCTTGTACTTTTCAGCAGCAGATTTGAGTGGCTGAGGATCCTTTTGGTGAAAAAGATTGAAGGAGTGCTCCAGAATAAGCATGGTGTCTATAAATAAAAAAGCAAAGCATTATTTGAACAAGAATCTTCTGAAGAGAAAACAAAGAACATACCAACACTTTGTAGAAGAACTTGCTGCCATGTACCATGAGTATTCTATAGTCTTCAATGTAACTTTGTTATAAAGTGAAACAGATAATGAAATTACCATGCTATTAGCATTCAGAAGGGAAGATTGACTCCTATAAATATTGGACTGAATAATGAGATGTTAGACTAAAAAGGCAATAGAAATGGATCCACATACTGTTTGGTTGTGAATGATCTGATTATAATAGATGATGTTACAATATAGAAATAACAATGATGTCAACAAGAGATTCACCATCTATAAATGACAATGAGAGATGGTCACTTGACATGATGGATACTTACAGGCTACAATGAATGTAATGAGATTGTAGGTCAGATATTCAAGTTATTCAACAATGGAAATTTAAAAAATTACATCCTGGAGGTAATAAAATAATGTTTTCAAGAAAGATGACATTTATGATATCAAAATGACCTACAGCCTGTAAATTTTGCAGCAATTGGTCAATAAATCTCATAAGATAAACAATATAGTACATTCCTCCTATGGAAGTTGCAAAATATACATCATTAATTGATAATGCTAAATCATATTAAATATACCTCCTACATAGAAAGAATGTTATCAAATTGTTACTATGGTAAGACATCAATCACTCACAGTCTATAATCAATCACAAAGAGATGAAAGTTAATTATAATGGTTATGAAAATATAATGGCAAACCCACCAGCTAAATAGACCAAGACATAATGAAGTTGGCACATCAGTGAAAAAAAATATGATAAACACTATACCCTCTATAAATTTGAGATAGAAAATGTGATGTACATACATTCAATGAGTAGTACAAAAAATATCATACATAACTCACAATCTATTATTTGTGAAATAGAATGAGAACATGATAACATTACCATTACCATAACCACTTTTGGATGATTCCATAAAGTGAAACTCACAAACTATCATTTCCACACAAGAGTAAGCAGAGAGGAACATGGCATCATCAACATCACAACTCCAAGGCTTTAATACACTTCATAAAGCACAACTTACTCTCTGTTATGTCATGTCCAGGGCAGAATGAAGAATGAGTGGTCATGGCATCATCATCATCAGCATCACCACTCTCTGGCACATTCCACATTCCACAACTCACTTCCTGTGATTTCCAGGGCAGAATGAAGAATGAGTGGACATAGCATCATCAGCATCACCACTGTCTGGAACATTCCACAACAAACCACTCACTCCCTGTCATTTCCAGGGTAGAATGAAGAATGTGTCGACATGGCATCATCAGCATCATGACTCTCTGGCACATTCCACATTCCACAATACACAACTCACTCCCTGTCATTTCCAAGGCAGAATGTAGAATGAGTGAACATGGCATCATCAACATCACCACTCCCTGGCACATTCCACAACACACAACTCACATTCTGTTGTTTCCAGGACAGAATAAAGAATGAGTGGACATGACATCATCAGCATCACCACTACCTGCCAGGGCACATTCCTCACTTCCTGTAATTTCCAGGGCAGAATGAAGAATGAGTGGACATGGCTCATCAACATTACCACTCCCTGGCACATTCCACAATACACAACTCACAATCTGTCATTTCCAGGGCAGAATGAAGAATGAGTACATGGCACCATTAGCATCACCACTCTCTGACACATTCCACATCCCACAACTCACATACTTTGATGTCCAGGGCAGAACGAAGAATGAGTGGACATGGAATCATCAGCATCACTACTCTGTGGCACATTCCATATTTCACAACTCACTATATTCTGTGATTTTAAGTGGAGAATAAGGTATAAATGGACATGACATCATCATCATCATCATTATCTGGTACATTCTACATTCCACAACTCACATACTGTGTTTTCAAGAAAGAATGGGTGGACATGGCATCATCAGCATCATGACTCTCTGGCACATTCCACAACAAACAACTCACTCCCTGTCATTTGCAGGGCAGAATATAGAATGAGTGGACATGGCATCATTAGCATCACCACTCTCTGGCACATTCCACAACTCACTCCCTGTCATTTCCAGGGCAGAATGAAGAATGAGTGGAAATGGTACCATCAGCATCACCACTCTCTGGCACATTCTACATTCCACAACTCACATACTTTGATTTCCAGGGCAGAATGAAGAATGAGTGCACATGGCACTATTAGCATCACCACTCTCTGGCACATTCCACATTCCACAACTCACATTCTGTCATTTCCAGAGTAGAATGAAACATGAGTACACATAGCATCATCAGCATCAGCACTTTCTGGCACATTCCACATTCCACAACTCACAAACTGTGATTTCCAGGGCAGAATGAAGAATGAGTGGACATGGCATTATCAGCATCATCACTCTCTGGCACATTCCACAACACACATGAAACAACTCACTTGCTGTGATTTCCAGGGCAGAATGAAGAATGAATGGCATCATCAGCATCACCACTCTCTGGCACATCCCATAACTCACAACTCACTTCCTGTGATTTCCAAAGCAGAGAATGAGTGGACATGGAATCATCAGTATCACCACTCTCTGGCACATTTCACATTCCAAAACTCACAAACTGTGATTTCCAGGGCAGAATAAAGGATGAGTGGACATGACATCATCAGCATTACCACTCTTTGGCACATTCCACAACATATAACTCACATACTGTGATTTCCAGGGCAGAATGATGAATGAGTGGACATGGCATCATCAGCATCACCACTCTTTGGCACATTCCAACATTTCACAACTCACATCCTATGATTTGCATGGCAGAATGAAGAATGAGTGGACATGGCATCATCAGCATCACTACTCTCTGGCACATTCTACATTCTACAACTCACACACTGTCATTTCCAGGGCAGAATGATGAATGAGTGGACATGGTATCATATCAGCATCACCACACTCTCTAGCACATTCAAGAAAGTACAACTGACCCACTGCCATTTCCAGAGCAGTATTATGATACAAGTCAAATAATGATCATCTTCATGCATTTGCACATATGAACAACCTACAGTCTATAATTCCATAATGATCCACAATTAGTTAACATATCTCTGCTTTTGCATTTCATCTGACTTATAAGAACTTATCTCACCCAGAAGTGTGGAAACCATCTTGCAAGGTTTTTAGGATCAATTTTCTTCATTTTCCATCCAGGAAGGGCCAAGAGCCATGTCCTGTCTAAACAAGATACAACACTTTTCATATTATGGCATCTGCCTTGAAACAATATCCAAATTTCAGCACTTACTCTTGAACTGCATATCTGATACACAATGCTATGTTTGTTTCCTGTGCAGTAACAAATAGCAATTGCAAAGCCTCCTCATTCAGAGCTCCTGCTGTGCGTTCCAGCAGTATGTTACACCCCTCACTTGAGTTGTGCATTCCTTGTATTTATACAAATCCATGAGCTATATATTTTATTCAAAAACAGAATAAATACCTCCAATCCGAACACTACAATTGGGTGGATGGCTCAATTGAGAGAGACGTCCCCATACATCAGCATTGTCAAAGATTCCATCTATGAGCCCATGTGCCTTTGCCATTTTCTCATCTCGTGGCAGCCTTCGATCATCACCAGTTAGTTCACCCATGGCTACTGTCAATAATGCATCAAACTTGGTGAACAACACAATAACAGGCACTAGGACAAGTTGTGAGCACGAGAGAACCTTTCTGACAATCCAGTCACCATTTTTGGTATCACATTCATTGAAAAACATTTCCTCGGACCGTTGGATTGAGCGACCCAATTTATCCATTGGGATACAGTACCTATTTAATCATGGCCAGTCAGTAATTCTTCCCGCACAGCTCACTGCCAGTGAACTATACCAAATGGCATGAATCCGTTTCTTGAGAAATGTCGTGTCCGCACGATCCGCGATGAACTTCTTCAGTCGTTGGAATTCGTCTACAGAACCAGCTTCGAAGCCCCGCGAGTCATGAAAGACGAATTTGTCATTGCTCGGGAAGATTAGTTCGTTCTCGATGTTGTGCATTCCCCGCTGGCGTGCATTTGGTAAAGATGTGCCTCACTGTCTCCGAGTCCAATTAAATATGTAGTCGTACTCACCCCCATGGATCCCTCGACCTGGGTCAGATCGATCTAGTAGTCGCACGGTTTGGTAAACTAGTCATCCATAATATATTCAACTTGAACCAGGCACGCACCTTGTTGCCTTCTCCATCATGGACCTCCGGGTTTTCGGTAGTGTTACAGATCGCGCGGAGAATAGTCGTCTTGCCAGCGTTCGCCCGCCCGATAATAAGGATCCTGAAGCGGCCAAATTTCTCTTGGATGTTGTCAAAACCGCCTGTAGTGATTGTCTTCATATCTGGATTGCAAGTATTGTCGAATAATCTGTGGAACGTAGAGTTGAAGTAGTAGTCACTGTGAGGGCGAGAGAGGAAGTGGAAGAAGGGTGCTTCGATCGATCCTCATCTACATCCGACATCCGGTTCCGTGGTCGGAGGGATTCAGAGACCGCGTTTGATCGGCTTCAACTTCCGGAGGTCTGGACCACCAAACCCAACAACACGCTTTCCCAATGGCAGAGCAACCTATGGTAAAGTTACTTTGATGTCTGAAGCCTAGTCCACGTTCAATGGCATCAATCAGAACACCTTTGTGGTGAAACAAAGTAACGTTGGGCATAGGAACTGCGTAACAGACCCAGATTTTCAGCCAGCGACCGCACGCACGTTTAAAAATGATCGTAGTATCTCAATGGGGTTGCACGTTACGCTCGGGAACGGATATCGTCCTAGGCCCGAGTCGAGACGCTTTGTAGCGTTTTCATAACAATGCGTCTCTCCCTCATCAACGATCCGAAGCATCCGTTAGTGCTTCACCTTGAGCCTACTGAGACTGTGACAGAACGACGTGTGTACATGTACGTCACCGCTCCGTGATCGTCAAGTGTCCGCGAGCAGAAATATGTTTTGGAAACAAAAAACGAAACGTGGGGAGAAAAAAGGAGATGGGGCATCATATTCACAGTAGCAAGCCGTGGCATTCGTACAATGTTATGACCGACCGTCGAGTGGAGTGAGGCGGGCAGTAATTTGAGGGATTGCGCCCCAGACTGATCTGGGGGGGGGACCCTTATAGTATCAGTCGAGGCATGAAGCCAGTTGACTGCACAGCCATATGAAACGCGACACAGAACAGAAAAGAAGGGCGAAAAATATTTCGAAAGAGAAAATGGATACACCTCAAATGCACAAATAATCTTTCAATGCAAGGTTAAAAAAGAAATGGAGAAATGGAGAAATGCCGTGTGCATAGGATCAACCCGACCAAACACTCTCAACGCCCGTGGTCAGCTCTCGAGCACTCAGGAGACGGGTCTTTTGGATATTCATATACGCCGGTGGCAGTTTGATTATTTCAGTCTCGCCCTGCTCCGCCGCACCGCCCGACGGCCCCGCGTTTTCGTGGTGGATGATATTGACTGGTCTCAGTTGCCTCATCGTCGCCGACTTGCGCGAGCTCGACAGGCCTGACGTAGGAGTTGGAGATCCAGGAGGGTGCATGCCCAAACCAACGAGACCCAAACCAAGACCAAGCTCAAGCTCGGGTCGCAGAACGTTGATCCGAAAAGGACGTTATGTCAAACAGAGGGCGCAGCGAACTCGTCTCGTGGTGGGGCGAGCCAGCGAGCACGAGAGTACGGCAGAGCTGGCCATAGAGTGCCGTGTGCCCGCACGGGGACTGGGAGAACGACGAGGATGTCGTAGGCGATGTGACGAGGTAGGCTCGGGCTACAGGTAGGGCGGTAGCTGATAGTTGGACGGCGGCTCGTTGTCTTCGGATCTCCATGCAGGAGATCTACTGGTCGCTCCTCGCTATCATGCGGTTGAACGCGGACATGCAACAATCACTGCAAGACCACCGATAACGCTGCCTGAATGCAGAAGTTGAACGGCCGACTTACGAACTGGCGCCTACGTCGGTGGAACTAGAGATCAAGATGAGTATATGCGCGCGTCGACACCTTGGATGCTGACCTGTGACTATTACCTCCGGTCGTCGTTCCGCTGATACTCGTAGGATAGTACCACCAGCGGGAAGTCGCCGTGGACGAAGGGAAGTGTTCGTAACACGCGAACTGTTCAGATAAAGTCCCGCAGAAACATCGTATAGCGAACTGCGTCCGGTTCCGCCGAGACCACGTTCGTCCCCGGCTATGACGAGAAGAGTGGAGCCTGCGCGAACGAGAGGCAAGCAAAAGAAACAATCACTTCAGACGGATCCCACCACAACCTGCTAGCGTTGCAGTGGACGACCTGGTTGTCGGGGTAGACGTTGTAAGGGAAATCGGGAGAGACGCTCTGGCTTGCGTTGAAGCAACTCGAATCGGAGCTGTTGGTCACGTCGCTAGTAACACCCGTGCCAAAGCCTGAGCTGTCACTCGTCTGGGAGTGATCATGATCGAAAAGCTAGGATAAGAGTGGCGACGAGCTGAGAGTCGGCAGGGATAAGCTGCAGGCTGATATAGTATGCAATCCAATGCATCTCCGGGGAACTACGATTGCACGGACTTGACATTATTTGCTAATGGGGTAGGGCTATAAGGGATGATGAGGACGCTGTAAGGCGGTTCTCCTGTTCCAGTAATTTGGAGGGAAAGCTTGGGATACTGTTGAGGATTGCTGGAGAGGACGAAAGAGTCGGCGGAGACGAGAGAAGGAGAGAGACGACGATTGAAGAGGCAGAATGAAGATGGGGCATCATTGATCTGCAGCTTAGAACCTAGACGCACACAAATCTTGGTCGAGCGTTGGTGTGCCAGTACTAGTGGGCGTGGAGGAGGAAAAGGTGGAGACGCAGAAAAATAGTTGCCATGCGTAATAACAGGATTCGATGAAGCGACTCGGATACACACTACATATCTCCGCAGCTCCGCTGGACACCTGATTCTAGTCTTTGTTCCGACTCATCATAGTGTATACCGATACCCACTCCACCGATCTCCCTTCTCCCTCTTGGCCTCTTCCACACTCTGAAATCGACCATTCACCTCCACCCCCCCGTCGGAACCCTCAATTACCTCGTCCCTCTCCCCTCGGTCTCGTCGTGCGTTCTCTGCTTTGAGCAAAAACATCATGATTACCGTCCAGATCAGCCCAAGGAAAATGTACATCAGTACGAGCCCGTGTCCCATGGGATACCATGGCGTTTGGTTCGCGCGGTAGACATTGGAGCTGACCACGCCCTGGATACTCCCTCTGCAAAAGGCGTTGGCTGCTCGTCACGCGTGCGAGTGTTTTAGAGCAGATGTACGTACGCAGAGACAACCATCCCGATGGTGACACTGCGCTTATACGACCCTTCGAAGTTATTCACGACCCATGAGCTGCATTTCGTAAACGTGACATATGAGCACGTCCGACGGGAATTCTCATATTCAGGACCTGCACTCACGATGTGTTGGCTATTTCCGTGCATGTGTCCCTCGGTGAACATCGGCTCGCAAACGCCCCAGATCAGTGATCACTTACAAATACATGGATAGAGGCCACTATGAAGTCGATAATAAGGTCGCGCGACCGTTCGCAGGGGGAACGTACTCACCCAGCTGCTAAATATACCGCCACGTATGAGAGTGCGGCGTTGCGGGATGCCACCAAAATGATATACCCCACTGCAGCTGTACGTACGACAACGATTCAGCATTTGTTGATTGAATTGGTCAACCAATTGCGTACCGACAGCGAGGCAAGTCCTGCAGTGGCGTAATTGAATCGTAATCCACGCGGTGTCAAGGAGCATTTAATAAGGACGTACACATTAAATAGTCCACGGTTTTCGTAACGGTCGGCCAAAAATCCGACAGCACAGGTGGATATACACGCCACAACGTACACTGGGACCGTCAACAGGTTTGCAGCGGTCGCCTGGTAGCCTGACCCCGCGGAATCAGACCATAATCCTTTGAAATTATTGTAGGTCAACTCACCGAGCTATCAACAAAAATGGTAAATTTTGTGCGGATAAGTACATGCCAGGGTCGAGAGCAGGAATAAACCGAGCCCGAGGACAAAAACTAACTTACCTGGGAGATGATACTCGGCAAGAACAGCGTAAAGGCGTACAACGCCATGTCGATTCCAGAGTATATCACGACTGAATCGTTTGTCTCGGTCACTCCAACGCGTCGATCATGCACAACAAAGTTTCGGACGTACGGTAGATATACGTCTTCCACTCCGTCAGGCTCGCCAAGATATTTTTCCACTTGAGCTGTTCCCCCGTCGCGCTGAATTGGTCGTCCCCCTGTAGTCTCCGGATGACGACGGTGCGCTCCGCCTCGGTCAAGAACGTGGCATTGTCTGGAAAATCGACGATGATCCAGAACGAGAGCACGCTCGCGACGACGGTGATGAGGCCCTCGATGATGAATATCCAAGACCAGGCCGCTTTGCCTCCGACGCCTTCCAATTTCGAGATCGCCACCTGGAGCAATGCCCGCACGTCGAGTAAGGTGATATTGATGGAGGGAGAACATAATAAAGTATGCCTACCGCAAGGAGACCGCCAAACGCGCCGGACACTGTCGCTGCGGAGAAGAATATTGCGAGCCTCAGACCGAACTCGTTGCGCTTGTACCAGCTATTCGTTCGTCACCTCGCTCCGTCAAAAATCGGGGGAGAGCGATCAGCAAGGGGCACGTACTTACCATGAAAGGTAGTACGCTACGCCTGGGTAAAATCCCGCCTCGAACATACCAAGCAACCATCGCAATGCTGTTGGACCATCGATGTCAGGCAACGTGGATTATTTATTGCACGGTGATCACGCACCCATGAGGCTGCTGAAATTAGTCGCGAAACCTTGCATTGTCTGCCAGTGCGCCAGGGGACAAATGGATTAGATTATAATTCTATGCTGATGCAAGGTGTGTTTTGATGCTGTTTTGTGCGTACCATGATAATTCCCCACGACAGCATGAGGAAAGGTAACCAGATGGAAGGTCGCACACGTTTCAGCATTATGTTAGAGGGAACCTTGACAGGCGGGTGAGTTACAGCAAGGGGGGACACGATTAAAGGGAACACTCACTTCAAAAAGGGCAAACGAGATGAAGAGGATCATCAAACAGAGCAGGTATTGCGTATCCGTGAGATGCAGGTCCGCTTCCATGTTATATAACTATGTCGGTGATGTGGTGAATGTGTGCGTCAATGGGAGGAGAAGCTAAGAAACATGGAAGGTTCACAAATATCTACCTTGGCATTCCCGATGCTCGTCCGATCGAGAAACGAGAGCAGATATAAAAACGATAACCAAGGAATTGTGCGTGCGTCCACCTTGCGCATCAGTTTTCGCTCGTCGACGGCAGAGACATCCACATCGACATTATACACTGCTGCGCTCAGGGTGCATTTCACACCGTCTTCAATCTGGGATGTGTATTCCTTCTCCGATAAGGTCTGAGAAGACGAGGGAGACACGTCGCCGTCTGGGTTGGATATGGCCATGATCTTCCACTCGGACCGCCTAGCCTGAGGTGCTTAGTGGTCGGTGGTTCGAAGGAAAAAGTACCAAATGACAGCAGATTGCAAAAAGAGGGCTTTATGGCTTCAATTTGGGATGTGTGAGAGAGTCGACAAACGAGTGTCAGATGCGATACGAAAGGCGTCATCTTTGCCCGTCTGTTCGTAACGCAGACCATCTCATGACAGGTCAATGTATCAGTGTACTAATTTTGGATCGATCAAATTAGACCTGTGCGTTCGTACTGTGTGACCGCCGGGGTGAAAGGATGCGTGAGCATGGTGAGATAGTAGACCCGAATCTGCCAACATTGTGGGTGGGCTGGGCACCGAACAGCGTAAGTTGCTCGTCACGACAGGTGTCGAGTGACGCAGCGTCGGACAGATATGAGCCGGACGGATGTCTGGCCGTGAGCTGAGAGAAGGAGTGGCCCGGGGCGGGTGCGAAAACGAATGTATCGAAGACTATACTGAACGCCAAGACTAACCACTACGCTCTGGCGGACACTTCGCTTCTCACGCGCAGATCAAATTTCAAATCCGGCGCCCACTCTGAATCGTACTATTCAAATCTACAAGTGTACCCATTCTCCTTGTCACCGTCAACCGTCTTTGTTTCCTAACGCTAACTTGCAGATAAGCCTCCCCATAATCTTTTCAGGAACTTCATGGCCTTATCACTGCACTAGCTGGCAACTTTCGAGGCCACTTATGACATGTTCGTCAAAACCGTTCAACCTCTAGTACGGTGTGCGCTTGGGGTGAAAATAAATCGAGGACACGAGATAACGATAACAGCGTAATCAGCGTTGCTACTCAGTTTGTCTAATACAAAGAAATTCCCTCGCGTCGACCTTCCGTTCCACTGCTAGTCCGTTCCCGTCCCCTCCTCCCCCGCACCCTCCCAGATCTGCACCCGCCGCGTTCATCCCACCGCCCTCGCTCACACCTCACCCACCGTTCACACCTTCCAGTCCTCCTCCATCCCATGGAAGGGTCTCCCTCTCGAAGTCGCCCAGTGGACCTTTTCCTCCTCGGAGCCCCAAGAGATCGTCTCCAGAGCTATGTCGGCCCTCCCACCACAAAGAATCACTGGTTGTTTGTTCCTCGACATGGATCAGATCTCCCCGCTAGAACCCCCTCGAAAAGTGCTCCTTCCTATACGTCAGTCTCTCTTTTATTTATCATGGTGATGCTCATCTTTGATACCCTTACAGGCCACCCCGAACTAAAGATTTCACTCCCTATGCCACCCCACTCGGCCGGTCTGCCAGAAACGCGCGTTCCCTTCGTCTGGCTCGAAACCGAAGAAGGCGACGGCGACGAAACCAAACGCACGCGGCTCAATGTGCGTGGCGGAGTATCGTGATGAGTCTGACGGGCTCAGACCAGGGATCCGAGTCTGGTGCTGGGTCGCCTGTTGGCGAAGCAGGAGGTGTCAGTCCTGGTCCTGCTAGTCCTATTGCTGGTTCTGTTGGCCGGGTTCGGGTTTTTCACCGCCGAGGATGGTGATGGAGCTGGGAAGAGAACAAACAGGGGCCCGCGGGTGGGCGAGAGTGTGGGATCGGCGTTGCCAACATCGGATCATTCGCTCATGTCGCTCGCTACCCACGTTCGCGATCCGAGTAGCGGGAGCTCGGGGTTGGGATTGGCTGATATGAGTATGGGGATGGCTGGGGTGGGAATGGGAATGGCAGGTAGAGGGATGGGAAGAGGGACCAGAAGGGGATACCGACCAGGCTCAGCGGGTGCACGTCTTACGACGACGATACCACCAGCGACGATCGCATCGTCCTCGGCAGTAGGAGCGTCGATGTCGCCAACATCGCCAACAGCACCAAGAAACACGCGAACGCCGACACCGAAACGGTCGCTCGTCAGTCGGGCCAGTGAGGTGATTCTGAGGCGGCTGTCGCATGCGAAGGCATCCCCGACGGGTAGTGCTGGTGGACGGACGCGGGTGAGTGCGGCTGGGACCCAGTTATAGGCGGAGAGGGAAAGGGGGGAGCGATGGGGACGCGAAGGGGGAGGGGTATGCGGAGGGGTATGGAGAGGACGATGGTGAGGGAGATGATGGTGATTGGGTCGCTGCGGTCAGCGTCGATGTTGTTGGAGTTGGACCTGTTTGAGGGAGGAAAACAGGGAACGGAAAAAATAAAAGGGATCTCGTGCATACCATCTATCACACCCTATACATACTAACTTTTTCCCTATCGCGTCGCTCGTTGTTTGGATGCTATCATGATATGCTCGTTTGTCTATACTTTCGTTTTGTTTGCTACGTATTTTGTTTCATGGTCACCGTACATGTTCATAATACCAAGATACATCGCAGCTTAGGATAATGTTTACCGAACAAGATCGTAAGGTTCATTCCGCCCCGACGCCAGTTCATGTATCGACACCCGCTGTCAAGTCGACGCCACGTCAAGCGTCAAACGTCGCGTCTCGAATGACGTCGTACACCGTACTACTATGTAGTAGCGCGCATAGATTCTACTTGCCGCCCAGCAAGGCGGTTGCCTTGTTCGTCAGGACTGTGAACCACGCGTTGGTGTTGGTGTCAGTGTTAGCATCGACCCGAGTCGCGCCGATGTCTGCGGGGATGCCCGACGAGCCGAGGGCACCGGCTTTGGCCACCGCTTTGGCGATGAGAGGCATCTGCGAGTGGGTGTGCGTGAGGATCAAAACAGCAACGACAGTGCACAACAAAGGAGAACTCGTACCTCGATTTCGGCGTTTGAGGTAAAGAATGAGGCGACGCCTGTCACGACACTGTCAGAGGCAACGTGAGGAGGGTAGACACGAGAGAGAGAGAATCAAACGTACCCGACCATCGACTCAACGATACGCCGCGAATCGGAGCGTTGAGCGCCTTTGATGAAGCCGGGACGGATGATGATCGTGTCTGCGTATCCAAGTTGCGCGAGACCACGTTCCGTGAGCCCTTTGGACCTATATATGCATGCAAGAGTGAGAGTTTGTGCGTCGACTGCTCGGTCGGAGGGAGGACATACCTCAGGTAGAAAGCTAACGAGTTTGGGTCTGCGCCCATGCACTAGAGAAATCTTGTAAATGCCTGCGAACCGCTTTAGACGTGAACGCACGGAGAGATACACGATCCGTTGTTCGTGCGTCGGATCGTCCGTCTTGGCCGCCTGGCACGCACGCACGACATACCTGTCCGCGCGGTGAATCAACCGTCTCAGTCCATTCCAGAAACACAACGCACTCGCGGTCAATCTTTTCAAACTGCGCCGCACTCCCAGCCTGTGCGCGCGTCGTGCCCAGTGTGACGAACACGACGTCCCACCGACCGTCTTTTAACCTCGCCTCATCAAGTCGTTCGAAATCGATCACTTTTTGTTCCAGTTTCGCTTGTCCTGGTTCTTTGGAAGTGCCAGTGACGCGCCGACCGTACTCGCCCACGCGCGCCCACTCGTCACTCGCGAGCAGTTGAGTGAGGAGTTTTGTCCCGACGGCTCCTGTCGCGCCGAGGAGGAGGGCGGATTTACCGGTTTGAAGCTTGCTTGCGGTGCTGGTCATCATGTGGACGGAAGAGAGTGTGGTCTTTGGAAATACGGTGCGACTTATATACTGCACATATGAGTCAATCGAAATGACAGACGAACAAAGTGAATCGTTGAACCCGAGATGACGCGTAACAGCTACAATTGGTACCGGCACGGCATCTTCTTCGAATGACGTGTACCCGCCGCAACCCTTGTGGTGCCAGCCGTGAGTAAGTGAGACTACAAATAGCCATTTCGTTCGATACACTAACGCTGAATTTCTTGAAAGGGCCCTCGACTCTCCCGTTAACAAATGCAGAGCGAATCCTCCTAAGACTTCCCCCCGAAGAGTCTGGCTTTGTAACTTTCACTACGCCACCTAGTACGTCCCAGAGACCCTCTTCTCCGACTCATCTACGACAGCGCCAGCATTCTAGGTCGTATTGTTATCGAGGAACTCCACCCTGCCCTCTAGAAGGCTCTCATCATTAAACGCGCCCTCGTCCGTGCCTGTTGAGAATGGTGGCACCTCACTTCACCAACCCTTCACCAATCTGTTTACGTTGGCAGAGTACGCTGCCTGTATCCACTTTCTAGGACATTGGTTTTGCCATGGGCAAGGGCACAGTCGTGAGCACACGACCCCTCGGTCAATATACGCAACGACTAGATATCGCCTTAACCGACCATACGGAACTAGCTGTCAAGTCTTTTATCCTGGAAACATCCATTGAATGTATGCCCCACTACACCATCTTCTCGATTGCCACCACTACTAGCTCTATCGACTCGGATGTGCCGAACAAAATCATGTTCCGACTGCCAGTCCTCGTCCTACCTAGCAAAGCCATCTTCCTTCTCGACCGTGACACTCCTTGCAAACTGCACCCAGCTCCGCCTTCTAATCTGTCCTCGCCTACTTTGTCCCTAGGAGATTCAACGTGGTGTTATCCCACATACTGTAGCCACATTCTGCTTTCCGCGTGGCAAAGCGCCAACCAGCGCAGCTTCCACTGCTAAACTCCGCCTATTGGCGCTCTCGGCGCTACAAGAACTTTTTCTTGACTTCACTGCAGATCTCCCTTGCTTCAAGTTTGCCTGTATGGGACTTCCACACCGCAGAGTCCCTCAGTGAGGAAATGGCCCCACACGACATACCCATCCCGCACGACGCGCACTAACTCCACGCGGCCCTGCACGCCATCGCTTCGCACCGCCAAATGGGCCCTGCACAAGCACAGGAGTGCATGGATGCCTTCGTGGCCTGGCAGTCGCTCGCGCCCGACAGTGGCTATTGTTTTTCGACATCCGGAAGAGACTCTTTCGATCGAGATGGATCATCTCAACCTCACTCGTGTATCGCTTCGGTCGTGCTTGCCTCCAACGGGAACCATTCTGGAGACGCAGCCATGTAGGTCGTCTCGATACTCGCATGCTATGCTCGTCCGTCCGTCGTGGAGACGTATTTGCGACAAGTGAAGGACGCATCCCGGGATTACGACTCAAAGAAGGGCGTGGATCCCCCGTCGCATCCGCTTGCTGGCGCATACAGCCTTGCCGTCGGAACGCTCGCTCTCGGGAGAAACAAAGAACTCGCTTTCCTTCTCATCTCGACGGCACAGTCGCGCGGAATTCACATACCTGATTTGACACCCAACATGGTCGCTAAACACGCTCTAGATCGACAAACGGCTATGGACCGTATCCGCGGAGCGTAACCTTCCTGGAATGAGCAAGATGCCACCAGCCATCCCGTCAGCATCGAACGTAACATGATCCCTACAGAACACGGCTCACGACATCGCAACGCTGGCAGCCCGCCCGCGCTCCCTATGCGCCGTCATGCAATCACCCACGCCGCCGTCCCTTCATGCCCTCCAAAAGAGGTGCTGGTCCGGAACAGTCGGGAGCGCGGACGTGTGTATGGATGTCGATTCCCCCAGACGTGTTCGACGTCGCGTATTACCCCTCCATCCATGTCCTGTGGTCACGCCTGGGACATAGACGAGGGCGTGGAACTGCCGAGGTGGAACATGATGGAGCTCGGGGTCGAGCCTACGCTCGCGCAATGGAGCACGATCGCGCGGGGGTATGCGCAGCACGACGACGCGGAGGTTGCGTTGGGCCGAGGATTTTGGGTGGCGGTGGAGTGTGGTAGCATGGACAGGGTGGAGATGCGATGAAGTCAGGTCGGAGTCAGACTCGGGGTCGGAGGCACAGAGACGGAGTCAGGAACAGCGGCAGCGACGGGGATGGGGAGGGGCAGGAGAAGACGAGACGACGACGCAGCAGCAGCGGAACACGAATTGGACTTGCACACGAACGTGTTGCGCGGGTTCGACGTCGCGTCGGACGTGGACCACGCACGCGAGGTGGAGAGGAGGCTGGTGGGTCGGGTGGGATATTGGGGCGGCGAGAGGGCGGGACGGATGAGGGCATGGTAATGTTGAAGGAGTTCGAAGCGGGGCGAGGGCAGTGGAGAGGGATGTTCGTTCTCGGGTTTGGTTGGTCGGTTGGTCGGTTGGTCGGTTGGTCAATTATATGTTGTACGGCCATTTGCCTGCTATATAATGCTTTGAGGATTGACCAGGTCGAACCCTATCATATTATGGTCCTGGTCACTAACACATGATAAAGTACCTTTGTTGAGATGCAGCAGCTGTGATAGATAAGTAGTAATGCATATCTACTGTAATCTACATGGTATATAGCAGATTGGGGTGGGGATCAGTTAGACAGGGTGTCTCGAAAACATCTTGTATGCTGTCACCATGCAACTCTTCCTCAATTCATTCAGAATCATTGGTGGATCTGAGTTGAATTTTCTTTCAATTTGCAGGGGCAATCTGTTCTCGTGGACAAGTAAATCAGGACAGAATTTAATCATCAAGTCATACTGATTCATTGTGTTGTTTCATGCCTTTGTACAAACATTTAATTTGTGGCATGATAGTACTCGCTGATGCACATGAGTCTTGACTGGTACATTTCTATGGATTCCTTCAATTTCCTTGTGGTCAATATTGTGTTTCTTTCCTTTTTATCATCTACATTTCTTTCTGAAAATAACTTGTCCTGACATTTATGAAAAGTCCTTCATAGTTATCCTATAAATATACTGGTTATTGAATGAAATGTTAAAGATACAGTATGTTTGCCATACTCATCCGGTTATCAAGAACAACATTCAAGATCATCTCACTCCTGTCTTTCTCAGATGCTTTTCCATATTTATTGAACACTTCCTTCATGGCTAATTTCACCTTGGCATGTATGTGTGATGTCCTGTACTTTTCAGCAGCAGATTTGAGTGGCTGAGGATCTTGTTGGTGGAAAAGATAGAAGGAGTGCTCCAGAATAAGCATGATATCTAAAAGCAGTACATTATTTTAACAAGAATCTTCTGAAGATAAAAAAAGAACATACCAACACTTTGTTGAAGAACTTGCTGCCATGTACCACAAGCATACTATAGTTTTGAATTTAACATTGTTGTAAAGTGAAACAGATCATGGATTTACCATTGTGTTAGTGTTTAGAAGGGAAGATTGACTCAGATTAATGTTGGACTGAATAATGAGGTATATAACACAAAAAAGATTGAATGATTCCACATACTGTCTGGTTGTGAATAACCTGAGGATGATAGATGATATTACAATGAAGAAAGAAAAATGAGAAAAGAGATTCACCATCTATAAATGATAATGAGATGTGGTCACTTTATATGATGAAAACTTACAGACTACAATGAATTTAATCAGATTATAGAGCAGATATTCAAGTTTTCCAACAATAAAAGTATAACAACTTACATCCTGGTCTCAGGAAACATTAAGTGTCCATAATATATGATATCAAAAATGACTTACAGCCTGTTAATTGCAGCAATTAGTAAACAAATCATAAGATAAACAATATAGGTACCTCCTATTAAAATTGCAAAGTGTGTATGGTTAGTGAATCATGCTGAACCATATGCCATGATATAAAATATACCTTCTGTAATCATACAAAAAGGTTGTTACTATTCAGATAAATGGTAAAATATGACTCACAGTCTAAAATGAATGACAAACAGATGGAAGTGAATTATGAGGTTATGAAAATATAGTGGCAAGCCCACCAGCTAAATAAACCAAGATATAAAGATGTGAATCATTATTGTAAAAGATATAATAACCACACACCATCTATCCATGAAAATAGAAAATATGATGTAAATGCATCCAATTAGTAGTGCAATAAATATCATACATAAACTCACATTCTATCATTTGTGAAGCAAAATGAGAAGATTGTATCATGACTATTACCACTCTTTGGATGATTTGATAAAGCAAAACTCACAAACTATCATTTCCAAGGAAGAATAAGCAGAAATGAATGTGGCATCATCAGCATCACCACTTTCTGGCACATTGCACACAAAGTACAACTCACAGACTGTCATTTCGACAGTAGAGTCAGAATGAGTGGCATTATATCAGCATTACCACTCTGTGGCACATTGCACAAAGCATGACTCACATCCTGGCATTTCCAGAGTAGAATGAAGAATGAGTTATGGCATCCTTAGCATCACCACTCTGGATTATTCCACAAAGCACAACTCACATCCTATCATTTCCAGAGCAGAATAAAAAATGAGTAGACATGTCATCACCATGACCATGGCACAACTCACATCCTGGAGTTTCCAGAGTAGAATGAGCAATGAGTGAACATGACATTATGAGCATTACCACTCTCTGGATTGTTCCACACAGCACAACTCACTCCCTGTCATTTCCAGGGCAGAATGAAGGATGAGTGGACATGGCATCATCAACATCACCACTTGCTGGCACATTCCACAACACTCAACTCACTCCCTAGCATTGCCAGGGCAGAATTGAAAAAAAAATGAGTGGATATCACATCAGCATCAGCATCAGCATCACCACTCTCTGGCACATTCCACAAAGCACTTGAACTCACAGACTATCATTTCCAGATCAAAATAATTGAGGAGTAGACATGGCATCATCAGCATCACCACTCTCTTCCGCATTCCACAATTTGAGCAGAACTCACAGACTGTCATTTCCAGGGCAGATTGAAGAATGAGTGGACAGGGCATTGTCAGTATCACCACACTCTGGCATATTCCACAAAGCATAACTCACTGTTACTCACATACTATCACTCCCAGAGCAGAATAAAGAATGAGTGAACAAGGCATCATCAGCATCACAACTGTTTGGCATATACCACAGAGCACAACTCACTACCTGTCATTTCCAGATCAAAATGATTAATGAGTGGGCATGGCATCATCAGCATCACTGGCACCACACTCTGGCATATTCCACAAAGCACAACTCACAGACTGTTATTTCCAGATCAAAATCATTAATAAGTCAGCATCAGCATCACCACCCTCTGGCATATTCCACAGGGCACAACTCACAAACTGTCACATCCAGGGCAGAATGATTAATAAATGGACATGGCATCATCAGCATCACCACTCTCTGGCACATCCCACAAAGCTCAACTCACTTCCTGTCATTTACAAAGCAGAATGAACAATAAGTAGAGATGACATCAATGCTACATCATCAGCATCACCATGTTCCACAAAGCACAACTCACTTCCTGTCATGTCCATGGCAGGATGACAAATGAGTGAACATGGCATTCTCAGCACCATCATGGCACAACTCACATCCTGGAGTTTCTAGAGCAGAATGAGTGGACATAGCATTGTTAGCATCACCACTCTCTGGCACAATCCACAACACACAACTCACCATCTGTGATTTCCAGGGCAGAATGAAGAATGAGTGGACATGGCATCATCAGCATCACACTCTCTGGCAAATTCCACATTCTACAACTCACAGTCTGTGATGTCCAGGGCAGAATGAAGAATGAGTGGACATGGTATCATCAGCATCACCACTCTCTGGCACACTCCACAATACACAACTCACTTCCTATGATTTGCAGGTCAGAATGAAGAATGAGTGGACATGGCATCATCAACATCACCAATCTCTGGCACAAAGTTCTACAAAGCACAACTCACAAACTGTCATTTCCAGGGCAGAATGATAAATGAGTGGACATGGCATTCTCAGCATCACCATGGCACAACTGAGACAACTCACATCCTGTCATTTCCAGAGTAGAATGAGGAATGAATGGACATGGCACCATCAGCATCACCATTCTCTGACACATTCCACAACTTTGAGCACAACTCACTCTCTGTTGTTTCCAAAGCAGAATGATGAATGAGTGGATATGGCATCATCAGCATCACCACTCAATGCAATATTCCACAAAGCACAACATACTTCCTGTCATTTCCAGGGAAGAATGATGAATGAGTGGACATGGCATCATCATGATCACCATGATACAACTCACATCCTGGAGTTTTTAGAGTAGAATGAGGAACAAGTGAACATAGCATCATCAGATCACCACTCTTTGGAATATTCCAACAAAGCACAACTCACAAACTGTCATTTACAAGGCAGAATGAAGAATGAATGGACATGACATTGTCAGCATCACCACTCTCTGGAACATCCCACAAAGCATAACTCACAAACTGTCATTTCCAGGGCAGAATGAGAAATGAGTGGACATGGCATCATCAGCATCATTACTCTCTGGCATATTGCACAAAGCACAACTCACCATCTGTCATTTCCAGGGCAGAATGGTGAATGAGTAGACATGGCATCATCACCATGGGTACAACTCACATCCTGGAATTTCCAGAGTAGAATGAGAAACAAGTGGACACAACATCATCCAATCATGACTCTTTGGAATATGCCACAAAGCACAACTCACAAACTGTCATTTCCAGGATGGAATGAAGAATGAATGGACATGGCATCATCAGCATCACTACTCTCTGGCACATTGCACAAAGCATAACTCACTAACTGTCATTTCCAGGGCAGAATGAGGAATGAATGGACATGGTGTCATCAGCATCACCACTTTTCCCTGAAGCACAAAGCATAACTCACAGACTGTCATTTCCAGATCAAAATAATGAATGAGTGGACATGGTAGCATCAGCATCACCACTCTCTACCACACAAAGCACAACTCACTAACTGTCATTTCCAGGACAGAATGAGCAATGAGTGGACATGGCATCATCAGCATCACCACTCTGCCACAAAGCACAAAGCATAACTCACAGACTGACATTTCAAGATCAAAATGATGAATGAGTGGACATGATAGCATCACCATCACCACTCTCTGCCACACAAAGCTCAACTCACTCTCTGTCATTTCCAAAGTAGAATAATGAATGAGTGGACATGGCATCATCAGTGTCACCACTGTCTGGCACATTCCACCAAGCACAACTCACAAACTGTCATTACCAGAGCAGAATGAACAATCAGTGGACATGGCATCATCACCATCACCACTCTCTTGCACATTCTACAAAGCACAACTCACTCTCTGTCATTTCAAAAGCAGAATGATGAATGAGTGGACATGGCATTGTCAGCACCACCATTTTCTACCATATTCCATAAAGCACAAAGCACAACTCACTCCCTGTCATTTCCAGAACAAAATGAGCAATGAGTGGACATGGCAGCATCAGCATCACCACTCTCTGCCACATTTCTCAAAGCACAACTCACTCTCTGTCATTTCCAAAGCAGAATGATGAGTGGACATGGAATCATCAGCATCACCACTCTTTGGCACATTCTACAAAGCACAACTCACAAACTGTCATTCTCACAGCAGAGTGAACAATCAGTGGACATGGCAGCATCAGCATCACCAGCCTCTGGCACATTCCACAAAGCACAACTCACTCTCTGTTGTTTCCAAATCAGAATAAGGAATGAGTGGACATGGCATCATCAGCACTCTCTGGCATATTCCACAAAGTACAACTCACTCTCTGTCATTTCCAAAGCAGAATGATGAATGAGTGGACATAGCATCATCAGCATGACAACTCTCTGCCACAAAGCACAAAGCATAACTCACAGACTGTCATTTCCAAAGCAGGATGAACAATCAGTGGATATGGCATCATCAGCATCACCACACTCTGCAGTACATTCCAGAGAGAACAACTGACATGCTGCCATTTCCAGAGCAGAATTATGATATAAATCAAATAATGATTATCTTCACCCATTTGCACACATGAACAACCTACTTTCTATAATTTCCATCATTGAACACAATAAGTTAACATGCTGCTGCATTTGTATTTCATGTGACTCATAAGAAATTATCTCACCCAAAAGTGTGGAAACCATCTTGCAAGTCTTCTAGCATCAATTTTCTTCATATACCATCCAGGAAGTGCCAAGAGCCATGTCCTAAACAAGATACAACTCTTTTCATATTATGGCATCTGACTTGAAACAATGTTCAACATTTGGCACTTACTCTTGAGCTGCATATCTGATACACAATGCTATGTTTGTTTCCTGTGCAGTAACAAATAGCAATTGCAAAGCCTCCTCATTCAGAACTCCTGCTGTGTTTTCCAGCAGTATGTTACACCCCTCATTTGAGTTGTGCATTCCTTGCATTTATGCAAAGTCCATGAGCTGAATATTTTATCAGAAAACAGAATACATACCTCCAATCCGAACACTATAATTTGGTGGATGGTTTAATTCAGAGAGACGTCCCCTATGTTGTCAAAAATTCCATCTATGAGCCCATGTGCCTTTGCCATTTTCTCATCTCGTGGCAGCCTTCGATCATCACCAGTTAGTTCACCCAAGGCCACCGTCAACAATGCATCAAACTTGGTGAACAACACAATAACAGGCACTGGGACAAGTTGTAAGCACGAGAAACCCTTTCCGACAAACCTATCACCATTTTTGGTATCACATTCATTAAAAAACATTTCCTCGGACCGTTGGATTGAGCGACCCAATTTATCCATTGGGATACAGTACCTATTTAATCATGACCAGTCAGTGACTCTTCCCGCACAGCTCACTGAACTATACCAAATGACATGAATCCGTTTCTTGAGAAATGTCATGTCCGCACGATCCGTGATGAAGTCCTTCAGTCGTTGGAATTCGTCTACAGAACCAGCTTCGAAGCCCTGCGAGTCATGAAAGACGAATTTGTTATTGCTGGGGAAAACTAATTCATTCTCGATGTCGTGCATTCCGCGCTAGCGTGCATCGGTAAAGATGCGCCTCACTGTCTCCGAGTTCAATTAAATATGTAGTTGTACTCACCCCCATGGATCCCTCGACCTGGGTCAGATCGAGCTAGTCGCACGGTTTGGTCAACTAGTCATCCATAATATATTCAACCAGGCACGCACCTTGTTGCCTTCTCCATCATAGACTTCCGGGTTTTCGGTAGTGTTACAGATTGCGCGAAGAATAGTCGTCTTTCCAGCGTTCGCCCGCCCAATGATAAGGATCCTGAAGCGGCCAAATTTCTCTTGGATGTTTTCAAAACCGCCTGTCATGTTTGTCTCCGTATCTTCTATATCTGGATTCAAAGTATTGTCGAATAATCTGTGGAACGTAGAGTTGAAGTAGTAGTCACTGTGAGGGCGAGGGAAGAAGAGGGAGAAGGGTACTTCGATCGATCCCCATCTGCATCCGACATCCGGTTCCGTGGTCGGGGGATTCGGAGACCGCGTTCCTCCAAGTTTGATCGGCTTCTTCCAGAGAACTAGACCCAACAACACACCCAGACTCGGAGCAACTACAGAGTGACCTTGATGTTTGAAGCCTAGCCCACGTTCAATGGCATCAATCAGAATACCTTTGTGGCGAAAAAAAAACGTAGCGTCCGAGTCGAGCATAGGAACTGCGTAACAGACCCCGATTTTCAGCCAGCGACCGCACCGCGTTTAAAAATGATCTTAATATCTGAATGGTTTTCGCTGAATATACCTCTTCCCCGGCCGGCCCATCATCTGTGGTGTCTATCTCCGCAGCTCCGCTATCAGTGAACTTCTTGGTTGTCACCCGATTCGTACTGAATGCAACCAATGGTTGTCCCACAGACTCCCAGAAGAGGGAAGTCTATTGTGCTCATGTTTAGACCATCTTCAGGAACGAGGCAAGATAGTCGGACAAATACTGGTCTTCGTATTGGTAGTCTATCGTATCCTAAGTTTGATCTGTCTTCGTTCCGATCCATCATAGTGTATACCGATACCCACTCCATTGATCTCCTTTCTCCCTCTTGGCCTCTTCGACACTCCAAAATCGACCATTCACCTCCAACCCCCCGTCGGAACCCTCGATCACCTCGTCCCTCTCCCCTCGGTCTCGTCGTGCGTTCTCTGCCTTGAGGAAAACCATCATAATTGCCGTCGAGATCAACCCAAGGAAAATGTACATCAGTACGAGCCCGTGTCCCATGGGATACCACGGCGTCTGAGTCGCACGGTAGACATTGGAGCTGATCGCACCTTGGATACTCCCTCTGCAAAAGGCGTTGGCTGCTCGTCACGCACGCGTGTGTTTTAGAGCAGGTATGTACGTACGCAGAGACAACCATCCCGATGGTAACACTGCGCTTATACGACCCTTCGACGTTGTTCGCGACCCATGAGCTGTATTTCGTGAACGTAACATGTGAGCACGTTCCACGGAAATTCTCGTATTCAGGACCTGCACTCACGCTGTGTTGGCTATTTGCGTGCACGTGAATATCAGTTCGCAAACGCCCCAGATCAGTGATCACTTACAAATACATGGATAAATCCCACTATGAAGTCGATAATCAGGTCGTGCGACCGTTCGCAGGGGAAACGTGCTCACCCAGCTGCTAAATATACTGCTATGTATGAGAGCGTGGCGTTGCGGGATGCCACCAAAATGATATACCCCACCGCAGCTGTAAGTATGTACGAAAACGATTCAGTGTTTGTTGATTAAATTGGGCGATCAATCAATGGCGTACCGACAGAGAAGCAAACCCTGCAGTGGCGCAATTGAATCGTAATCCACGCGGTGTCAAATGGGAGCATCAAGGACGTACAAATTAAACAGTCCACGGTTTCCGTAACGGTCGGCCAAAAACCCGACAGTGCATGTGGCTATACATGCCACAACGTACACTGGGACCGTCAACAAGTTTGCAGCGGTCACCTGGTAGCCTAACCCCCCGGAATCAGACCATAATCCTTGGAAAATTTTGCACAAGATCCACTCACCGAGCTATCAACAGAAGTGGTAATTTTTGACCGGATAAGTAAATACCAGGGTCAAGAGTAAAGATAAACCGAGCCCGAGGACAAAAACATAACTTACCTGGGAAATGATGCTCGGCAAGAACAGCGCAAAGGCGTACAATGCCATGTCGCATCCAGAGTATATCACGACTGAATCGTTTGTCTCGGTCACTCCAACGCGTCGATCACGCACAACGAAGTTTCGGGACGTACGGTAGATATGCGTCTTCCAGTCCGTCAGGCTCGCCAAGATATTTTTCCACTTGAGTTTTTCCCCCGTCGCGCTGAATTGGTTGTCCCCCTGTAGTCTCCGGATGACGACGGTGCGCTCTGCCTCAGTCAAGAACGTGGCATTGTCTGGAAAATCGACGATGATCCAGAACGAGAGCGCGCTCGCGACGACGGTGATGAGGCCCTCGATGATGAAGATCCAAGACCAGGCCGCTTTGCCTCCGATGCCTTCCATTTTGGCGATCCCCACCTGGAGCAACGCCCGCACGTCGAGTAAGACACTGATGGAGGGAAAACATAATAAAGTATGCCTACCGCAAGGAGACCACCAAACGCGCCGGACACTGTCGCTGCGGAGAAGAATATTGCGAGCCTCAGACCGAACTCGTTGCGCTTGTACCAGCTATTCGTTCGTCACCTCGCACTGTCAAAGATTGGGGGAGAGCGATCGGCGAGTGGCACGTACCATGAAAGGTAGTACGCTACGCCTGGGTAAAACCCCGCCTCGAACATGCCAAGCAACCATCGCAATGCTGTTAGACCAACAATGTCAGGCAACGTGGATTCTTTATTGCACGG